>WOXC01002952.1:0-93558 GCA_011680675.1 Gymnobelideus leadbeateri | reverse complement strand
TCAAATAAGAGAAGTGGAGGAAATTGAAAGAGAAATGAGAAGGATGCAGGAAAAGTATGAAATGAGGGTCAACAGCCTGACTGAGGAAAACAACACCTTAAAAAATAGACTAACTCAAATGGCAAAGGAGGCCCAAAAGGGCAATGAGGAGAAGAATGCCTTAAAAAGTCGAATTTGCCAGATGGAAAAAGAATCTCAAAAGTTCACTGAGGAGATTCATTCCTTCAGAGTTAGACTGGAACAAATGGAAGCTAATGACTTTATGAGAAATCAAGATGCTGTTAAGCAGATCCAAACAAATGAAAGATTAGAAGGCAATGTGAAATATCTCATGGGAAAAACCACTGACCTGGAGAATAGATCCAGGAGAGACAATTTAAAAATTATTGGACTACCTGAAAGCCATGATCAAGGAAAGAACCTAGAAATCACCCTTCAAGAAATTCTCAAGGAAAACTGCCCTGATGTTTTAGATCCAGAGGGCAAAATAGAGGTTGAAAGAATCCACCGATCACCTCCTGAAAAAGATCCCAAAAAGAAAACTCCCAGAAATATTATAGCCAGGTTCCAGAATCCCCAGATCAAGGAGAAAATACTACAAGCAGCCAGGAAGAAACAATTTCAATATTGTGGAAACACAATCAGAATAGCCCAGGACCTGGCAGCTTCTACACTGAGGGATTAAAGGGCATGGAATATGATATTCCAGAGGGCAAAAGAGCTGGGATTGAAGCCAAGGGTCACCTACCCAGCAAAACTGAGTATCTTGTTTCAGGGGAAAATATGGTCATTCAGTGAATAGAGGACTTTCAAGCATTCTTGAGGAAAAAACCAGAGTTGAATAGAAAATTTGACATTCAGATGCAAGAAGCAAGAGATGCTTGAGAAGGTAATCAAGGAAAAGAAATCAAAAGGAACTTATCAAAGTTGAACTATTTACATTCCTATATGGAAAGCAATATCTGTGACTGATGATATCTTTCTCACTATGAAAATAATGGAAGAAGGGGGTGTGGTCATATGAATACATATGTGAATGTGTGTATATGGTTACAGTTATATATGGATAGAGGGCATAGGTTGATTTTGTTGGGAAGGGAGAGTACTCAAGGGATGAAATTATGAGGTGAGAGAGGAAAGGCAAGAGGAGATGGGGAGAGACATGGTAGGGTAAACTATCTCATGTAGGGGAAGTGGGTGCAAAGGAGGGGGAGAATAAGGAAGGCTAAAAAGGCAAAACCACATTCACATTGAATTTGGTTCAGGGAGAAAATGACATACATACTAAATGGGATATCTCAACCTGCAGCAGGATAAGGGGAAGGGGGATGAGAGGAGGGATGATGGATGGGAGGGCATCCTTGGGGTGAGGGGAGGTTGGAAGTACCCACTATAGAAGAGGGACGGGATCATGTAGGGAATGGACCAGGTGGGGGGTGGGATGAGTGGGAGGGAATTATAAGCAGCCTTGTACAATATATCTACTATGATAATGTTTTGCATAGCTAGACATGTACAACATATACTGAATTACTTATCTCCCCAGAGGGAATGGGTGACAAGGGAGGAAGGAAATGGATCTGAAATTCGAGGTCTTAAGATTAAATGTTTCAAATATATATAAATACTATTATTAATACTCTTTTGCTTGTAATTGGGAGATAAGATGTGCAGGCATTGGGACACAAAGATTCACCTTCCTCTAATGGAAAAGTCGATGGGGGTATGGGAGAAGGTATGGGAGAGAGCAGATTGGAGGAAGCGATATCTTGTGGGACTGCTATTCTGGGAGGTTGGGTAGGGGAATAATGGGGGGAAAATGATTGTAACTCAAAATCTGGCGGAAATGAATGATGTAAAACAGAAGTTAATAAAGTATTTGTTTAAAAAAAAATGACAATTTTACCCAAACTAAACTATATATTTAGTGCCATACCAATCAATTTACCAAAAAACTACTTTGTAGAGTTAGACAAAATAATAACAAAATTTATTTGGAAAACAAACGGTCTAGAATATCAAGGGAATTAATGAAAAGAAATGCTAGGGAAGGTGGACTAGCTATGCCAGATCTTAATCTGTATTATACAGCAGCAGTCATCAAAACTGCTTGGTACTGGCAGAGGTGTAGAGTAGTGGATCAATGGAATAGATTAGGTGCAGGAGACCCAGCAGTTAATGAATATAGCAATCTATTGTTCGATAAACCCAAAGACCCCAGTTTTTGGGACAAGAATGCACTATTTGACAAAAACTGCTGGGAAAACTGGAATACAGTATGGCAGAAACTGGGCATAGATCACTCTCTAACACCATATACCAAAATCAAGTCTAAATGGGTGCATGATCTAGGTGTAAAGGATGATACTGTAAGCAATTTGGGAAAGCAAGGAATAGTTTACCTGACAGATCTGTGGAGAGGGGAAGATTTTAGGACCAAACAAGAATTAGAGAGCATTATAAAATGCAAAATGGATAATTTTGATTACATTAAATTGAAAAGCTTCTGCACAAACAAAGCCAATGTAACCAAGATCAAGAGGGAGGTGGGAAATTGGGAAAGAATTTTTACAACCTGTGTCTCTGATAAAGGACTCATTTCTAAAATTTATAGAGAATTGAGCCAAATCTATATGAATACAAGTCATTCCCCAATTGAGAAATGGTCAAAGGATATGAATAGGAAGTTTTCAGAGAAAGAAATTAAAGATATCTATAAGCATATGAAGAAATGCTCTAAATCACTATTAATTAGAGAAATGCAAATCAAAACAACTCTGAGATACCACATCTCTCCAGTCAGATTGGCTAAGATGACAAAACAAGAAAGTGACAAATGCTGGAGAGGATGTGGGCAAATTGGAACGCTAATACATTGCTGGTGGAGTTGTGAACTTATCCAACCATTCTGGAGAGCAATCTGGAATTATGCCCAAAGGATTATAAATAATTTCATACCCTTTGACCCAGCCATACCACTCCTAGGGTTATATCCCAAAGAGATCATAGTAGTGGGAGGAAGAACCATATGTACAAAAATATTTTTAGCAGCCCTTTTTGTGGTTGCAAAGAATTGGAAACTAAAGGGGTGCCCATCAATTGGGGAATGGCTAAACAAGTTGTGGTATATGAATGTAATGGAATTTTATTGTGCTATAAGAAACGAGGAGGTGACGGATTTCATAATTACCTGGAGAGACTTATACAAACTGATGCTGAGCGAGAAGAGTAGAATCAGAAGAAATTTGTATACAATCACAGACATACCATATCTGTGACGACCAACTATGACAGACTGGACTCTTTTCAGCAATGCAGTGATATAAGTTAATCCCGAATGACTCAAGAAAGTGAGAAATGCGCCATCCAGAGATATAACTAGAAAGAACTGAGCCTGAATCCTGATGGAAGCAAACTAAATGATCTTGTTCTTCTCATTGTTTGGTTTTACTTCTTCCTTACCATCTTTCATCCCACCTAGTACAATATGCCTTTGTAATTGGAATAATGTTTAATATGAATGCATTTGCAGACCCTATACTGTACTATATGATGTCATGAGGGGAGGGGGGAGGGAAGTAAAGGAAATTTGAAAATCAAGGAACTATGGAATTGAATCTTGTTAACTGAAACTAAACTAATAAATTAATTAAAAAAATAAAATAAAATAAAATTTAAATATAAAAAAAAAGAAAGAAGATATGCCAGTAGTCCTTTGTATCCCACTTTATAAATGAATTAGGATGCTCAATATTTCAATGTAAAACCCTGTAGGTTTTTCTCAAATTAACTTTTTCCATCATTTTTTAAAAACAAAATTATATTACATTGAAATGGTATTTTTTTAATTGATCTTATATTGTTTCTTTAGGGAAGAATGTATCTGTCTAAGCCTATTTTTCCTGGCATATAATCATATTAGAAAGAGCATCCAGAAATCTCCTTACTGTTACAGCCTTCTGCCTCTAGTTTCTCAACAGTTGTCATATGTCTTCACAAGGAATTCGTTTCTTTTATTTTGTGATTATTTTTCTTTGATTTTCCTCTTCCGAATTTATTTCAAGTGAGGATTAGAGTGATGACAGAGAGAATGAGAGAAGGGGTGCCTGAAAAGCAAAAATAAAAAGTAGAGAAAGAAAATATCAATAATGCCTCCCCCAATTATAAGTATAAGCTATCTTAAAGATCATCTACCCAATCCTTTGATTTTACATATGAGGAAATTGACACTTGGTCTGGAGAGCTGAGATAGGGAGAGCAGGAATTGACTTGTCCAAGGTGTCGTAACTGATTTGTGTAGAATGTAGCATTCTGGATTCCTGTCTATTTACAACTTCCACAATATTATACTGTTGTGTTCCCTTTTTTCCCGTAAGTTTAGATTTTTCCCACTCCTTTCTCCCTAATGTAAAACAGCTATTTTTCTCTGAATGTAAGTTCACTGAGGCCAGGGTTCATGTCAATCTCTGACATGCACAGCATCCTCGAGAGTAAGACCATAGGGAAAATAGAGCAAAATTACATGTGGGGTCAGTGGCTTACATTCTTCTCTTTATAATATATAGTGATTGCAATGATTCAGAGTTTGTGTACTGAATAGCATGCCACATCGGAATTCTGGAATGAAAATGAAGTTTATTTTCCTTACTGCAACTTAACTCTAAAATTCATAGACTTGGAAAAATCATTTTAACTCTTTGCTTTAGTATTTTATAGAGTAAAATGGAATATGGGCACCAATCACCTCTTCATTTCCCAGAAAAAATAGGGGTTATATTTTACATAACATTTTGAGAGAAGCTAAACACAGATACAAGGTTATTGTAGCGGTATTGGCATTGACATGTAGACCCAATCATCTTCAATGTTCATATTATATCAGATCATCTTTCTCCTGGTGATTGAAGGGGAGCATAAAAATATTCCCCCTGGGAAATAGAAATGAGATAATGCTAACTATTAAGGATATCTTTTCAAGGCTGGCTCATTCATCTGGGAGAGACTAGCCCAAATATTCTTATTATGTATTAAATCTCAGACTGTATTTTAACTACATAGTGACAGAGGTACTGGGGGCTTCCCTAGTTCATTCATATAATTTTGTCAATGACAGAATTTTAAAAAAATAAGAATTATATTCAGGGATAAATAAATAGTGTGGGTGGAAGTAGGAGTCTGAAACCTTGAGAATTTTATAGAGGTATTAGAAGAAAACATCAAAAATTAGCTCATGATATTAATAATACGAAATTCTATAATTCCTTTCATTTTACTTGTGTTTTGAGATTTTTCACCCACTAAAGTTTCACTATATACCTATCTGCCACTTTCTCTATGTAAGCAGATAAAAGATTATTATTCTTCCCAGGCATAGGTGGTAATTTTAAGTCTAATTTCAGTGATATTTATCTATTAATTCCTTCTACTTTTCCACTGTCAGAATCAAAAGAATACTAAGTGATGATTGTCATCTAATCTGACAAAGGAGAATATTGAATCTTAAACTAAGGTGAAGTCTCAAAATCTTAACTTGCTCTTATTACAATGACTCTGTCCTCTTTTGGTCAAGATAAATGAATGAAATTTAAAATGTTCACCTTGTTATGTTATGGTTAGTGAGTTAAAAGTTGAGCACCTGCAATATGTTGACTATGACCTGTTGGGATATAGAGATGAAGGCCATTAGGTTCTTGTATGAGGGGTGTAACTATTCTTGCAGAGCTAATCATGTTTTTCTCACATATGTCGCACAAATATACGTGTTTTCTTTGCCCTGATGTCCCTTACCTCCAGATCCTTGGGCTGGACCTTCTATCTACTACTCAATTCTCATCCGCATACACATTCTTTTACCTTAGCATGCAAATCCATAGCATCACATTACTATCCACTTCTCTGCATTTCTTATTTTTATCTGATGTCCCCGCTCAGTAATGATCTTTCCCCTCATTCTGGTATAGCGGGAAGACCTCTGGATTGGAGTCCGAGCACTTGGTTCAAATTCTATCTTTTCCATATAATACTTGTATGAATTGAATCATTATATAATGTCTCGGGGGCTCAGAGATTAAAAAGGGCATTGGAATAGATGACCCTGAAGGGCCCTTCCAGCTCTACATATGTGGATCTGTGTCCTCTTGTACCACTTTGTTTTATGACTCTCTCATGCAATTATCATGTAATATTGACTATTGTAGCTATTTCAGAGTCTTATCTCTTCTATTGAAATTTAAAAGCACTGTATTTTAGCTGAAATGTTTTCTCTCTCCCAGTCCTTAGCATAGTAATCTATATAGTTTATACTTTATGAATGCTTGCAAGATTTTATAAATTTTTATAAAACAGAAAAATGCTTATTCTTATAACCTTACAAATACCTTTTAAAGATAATTATTTTTTTTAATTTATGAAATAAAACAAGCATTTCTATAGCATCATATAATAAAAAACATTATTGCACATGAGACTACAAATCTTTATGTATTACTTGCTATGACTTTTAAATAGATAATAAAGTTATCGTGCGAATATTTTTCTTTTTTCTCCTCCCCGCCCTAGAGATGGTTTCCATTAGACAAAAGTGTGTGTGTGTGTGTGTGTGTGTGTGTGTGTGTGTATAAAATCATTCTATGTATCTTTTTATCAGTTCTTTCTCTAGATACAGATTACATTTTCCTTCATATGCCCTTTGTAGTTAATCCAGGTATTTATAATAGTCAAGATAACTTATTTACTCAATTTACTCAACTTATTTACTTTATTTCTTAAAACAATTTTGCTGTCACTGTATATAGCATTCTCTTGGTTCTGCTCATTTTACTTTTTATTATTACATGCATGTCTATCCATGTTTTCCTAAGATCCTTGGGCTCATCATTTCTTATAGCACAATAGTATTCCATCACAATAATATACCACAACTTGTTCAGCCATTTCTCAAAGTTTTGTTTATTTCCCTTCACCTGCCACTTCATTAATCTCCTCAAATACAAAACTTCTGCCCCTGTTTATATGTCACTTCTTATTATTCTCCACCCTCAATCCAAATACATGGTTCTGAGAAATTGTGTGAATTGAGATTGTACATCAAATGACTTGCCCAAATGAACACTCCTGTCCCCTGATTTTTTCAACAAACAATTATTAATGCAGCATTGACGCTCCCTATTAACAAAGACAACTGCCTTTGGATTAGAACTTTTTGTGGTATTTTGCAAGATGAGGGAGAAAGCTCACACTAACACTCATAGAAGAAAAGAAAGGCAATCTACATTTCCTCCTCTACAATTTTTGTAGTTATTGAGGTGTGAAGAGAAGTAGGTGATTGGGCTGGATTGCCATCAGGAAACTGCATAGCTATTTTAATAACCCCAAGCTTCTTGAATAATACCAGCACTCTGCCATTCTAAACCAGTATTGTTCTATGACTGTGAGTACATAGAATAAATCAATTTCAAAAAAATGGAAAACAATTGTCTCATAGAAGCAAGTGGAGAGGCCAGAGTGGGTGCCAACAGATTGTAACATATTAAGTAGGAAACTCTTGGGAAGAACAGGAGGAATAAAAATGTCATTAGGGAAATGCATGGTGGGGAAAGAACATGGGTAAAGGGAAGTGATATCAGGTAAACAGACTTACAGATAACTGGTATCCTCTTAATATTAGGAGAAAGTGAGGAAGGTAACTAGTATATTGGTGCCAAAGTATGGGAGGATATGGGAAAACAATCATGTATGATGGATAATCATAGATGGATGTTACCTGCATCATTTTAGAGAACATATGCATGGAATGTGACAGAGATTATAGAAAGTGTGACAGAATAGAGAATGGTTGAAAAATATCAGCAAATAATTTCTTAATAGTCTTCTGCTTCTTCCTTTCAACTCAACCCTTAGTATGTGTATCTATGGGGACATGAATCTTATCTCAGATAAATTTGGTAATCAGAAAGTAAAAAGACTCTCTTACTTGCCAAGCCCCAAATGTTGATATTTTAGTACAAATGTTTCTATCACTTGTATGTATATATTATATGCACATTATAGGTAGTCAGATAGGTAGTATATGTATTTTTATAAATAGATAGGTACATGTTGGCTACAGATTTAAGTGTTTTCTCTTCCTTTGAAAATTTGTGAATGTACAAAATAGATCTACATTTCCCAATAAAGATTTTAATACTGAAATGTGGATCATTTATGTCTCAATATCTACCATGTCTGTGTCAATTGGCTTTTGTTCAAAAGGCACAGAAGATGCTTGGTCATCAGGGTTCTCTTTAATGTTAAATGAAGTTATTCATTAAAAAAGGTATAGTGTACTTTAATTAAAATATATATCAGGCAAAGTAATAAATATTATAGTTTTAAACATAATTGAGCTGTCAGGAATAAATATAGCCTTCAATGTAATGAATATTGGTGATTTAATATGAAATTTATTTTTAGAGTAGCAGGGGATTTTCCTCCTAAATCTAGTACAAGAATATCAAATACCAAAAGTAAATGTCTTTTTGAATTCTGAATTGGTCTGTGTTTGCTGCCAGCAGACCTTGAAACAGAATTATCATTCATCAGCTATTTCAACTCCAAAACTCTACTAACTAGGGTCTATTCCTTTTTATATAACAAACACCTCAAACCCTGGTAACTTCAAGTATGGCACACTTTTGTTTTTCGAAAGTGACATCAATACTCATTAAAATAATAGGATCATAAAAATGCTAACATAGGCTTCTGTCTTCTTGAATTCTGAGTATATTTTAGATAAATAATAGGTTACAACAAAATATTGTTCTTGTATCTTCTTTTTTTTCCTTGAGGTCATTGTTTTCAATCTTTACCAGTGCAATAGCCAAAAATCTTTGCACTGAAAGGACTTTTTTAAAAACATATGGGGAATACCTATCTCTCTGCCTGCCATTTTTCTCATGTATAAAGTGAAAGAATATACATATACACAGCAGTGAATGCATCCTTATGTAAAGGCATTCTGAAAAAAATGGAAATATGACATGAAATTCCGTGTTCTGTGTATACCATTTGAATCAACAACACCACTGTTAGATCTGTAGTCAATAATCAGTAGTTAATCCACATTTATTAAGTGTCTATACTATGCCAGGCAATATGCTAAGCAATGGGAATACGAATATGAAACAGAAAGACAATCTATGCCCTCAAGGATCTTACAATCTAATGAAGGAACACCATACATAAAAGAAAACTGAAACCCAAAGTGATAAAATAAAAAGTGAAAGGACTCATTTGTACAAATATATTTATGCTAACTCTTTCTTTAGTAGCAAACAATTGTAAAGAGAGAGGGGTCCAATCAGTGGGGGGATGGCTGAATAAATTATGGTATATGCATATAATGAAGTAGAATTGTTCCATAGGAAATTATAAAAAGTACAGTTTCAGCAAAGCCAGGCAACACTTGCATGAACTGAGTAAAGTAAGCCAAATGAAGAGGAAGAATTATGCTATAAACAACAATGTAAAGACACAAAACTTTGAAAGACTTACGAGTTCTGATCAATATAAAGACCAACACTGTGAGAGGACTGGTGATGAAGTACTTTACCCCTTCCTGACAGAGAGGTGATGGACTGAGGGTGCACAGTATATACATGCTTTGCAATATATGTCTTTATACACATACATATACACAAACATATGAAATTTTGGACATGGTTAAAATAACCATGAGTGTTGCTTGATGAGGAATATTTGTTGTGAAGGTTTTTTTTTTTTCCAAATAGGAAGGTTTGAGGTAATAGAATTTCTATTCATTGAAAGATAATATAGTTTAAAGAGGATTAATTTTTGAGTCAGAGATACTAGGTTCAAATATTGACCCTGTTTCTTACCTAGGTAAGCTGAGGGAAGTGACTTAACCTTTCTGAAATTATTTTCTTTGTTGAAAAAAGAAGTGAATGGAACTGAATTAATATTTTGTTCTGTGAATGTAAATGTTTATAAATGTGAAATGCACGTAAATGTAAATGTGAAAAAAATGTATTCAGTCAAAAGGCTGCACTTGAAGACCTAGAGAGCTACATGGGCCTCTCATGTTGCCTATTTCTGTCTAAAAGCCTTCTGGCTTTACATCTTTGTTCAATAATTTCAAGAAATAGAGACGAAGAAAGAAAAATCTGAAGAAAAATAGAACTGGGGAAGCTTAGAAGTAGTGTACTCAGGAGGCAAAGAGTTCGTTTTGGTAGATGCTTAAAATTGGGGATACATGAAGTGATATAGTAGAAGATGATGAGAAAGTTGGTGTGAGGAGATGGAGGGTCTTTGGATGTCCACATAAGGCATTGGATGTTTATTCAAGTTTTCTGGGAAATGGAAATAGAAATTTAGGAAGAGCATTAGCAACATTTCAAAAAATAAATTAGAATGGAAAGGCCTGGTAATAGCATAAATAGGGCACAAGCATAGTAGTACAAGAAAGACATATCAGAGGCTTAAATTAGTGTAGTGAGAAGAGTGGTGAGAGAGAGAAGGGGGACATATTTTAAAGGTGCAATAATAGAAACCAATTTGCTTTGAAAGTTAATAACTCATGTGTGTGGGGATGCATAATAGTGGGGGTAATAATAATATTTTATTTGAATGGAACTTTTAAGGTTTGCAAAGTAAAATTATCACAGTTGATACTTACCATCATAATAATTTCCAGTTGAAGAAACTCAGGTTCATTTGGATTATCATTTGTCCAGTGTCACAAAGTCAAGAAGTGAATGAGGAAGGATTTGAACTCAGATCTTTTTTGCTCTGAGTTCATCACTTTATCTCTCTATACAATACTGTGATTTTAATCTTTAGTGATTGGGAATATAATGATATCATTTACAAATATGAAGTATTCAAAATAACCAGATGGTTTTGTAAAGATGAATACACACATACAAGTTCATATAAACACACAACATATGCATATGCACATATTACATATGCATGTGCATATGTATATGCATACATACATACAAAGGCACATGCAAACACAGAGAGACACACCCCAGGCATTTGGAAAATCAGGTCTGGCCTTTAGAATGATTTGCTGATGGTCTCAAAACTATTAAATATCTGAGACAAGATTTAAACTCAGGTTTCCATATCTTTAATTCTAGCACACCATATGCTAATATCAACTAATACAATTTAAAATATTAAATACTTAACAATAATAAAATTAATTAAATAAAATTTACAAATGTCACCTCATAAAATGCCATCTGGAAATAGCTCATAGTTGAAGTTGTAGGAGCCAAAGAGATTAGAGAAGAATAAAACAGAAAACAAAACAAAACAAAAAAAGATTCAGTGATGAATTCCCGAAGAACAAGTTTATTAGAAAGATTAAACAGTCAGGAGGAGGAAGTGTTAGAGAGTGAGAGAGGGAGGGGGAAAGAAGGAGGGGAGAGGGGGGAGAGGGAGGGTAGGGGAGAGAGAGAGAGAGAGAGAGAGAGAGAGAGAGAGAGAGAGAGAGAGAGAGAGAGAGAGAGATAATAGAATCAGAAGAGTGAAATGTATTAGCAGCTAAAGAATGGAGGGTTTATAATGTCTATTGTGCTAGTAAAGGACTTTTAGATTGAGTCATTAGGAAATGCTCGTTTATCATAGTCTGATAGATTATAGTTCAGTGATTTAGTTAGAACCCTTATTACAAATTAACATTGAGTGTATATGCTAACCTTTAATAAATTCATCAGAGAAGGAAATGGGAGGGAAAAGTAGCAGCACTGGGCAAATATATATTTCAGAAGAGGGAACACTTTGATATGTAGGTAAGGAGAAAGTGCTAATAGAGGAGAGATTAGAGATGAAAAAGTGAGATGATGATTGGTATTCTAGAAACATTTGGAGTGGAGAGAGATGACATAATGAGTTCAGATGGAAGCATTAGTTGAAAAGATGTACCTCTTTTTAAAAAAAATTGATTTATTTACTTTTAGTTTACAACATTCAGTTCCATGATCCCTTGAGTTTCAAATTTTCTCCCCCTCCCTTTCCTCTCCACATCATGGCAGCATGGACTTGAATATAGGATCTACAAATATCTTCAAATTAATCATTAGTCAGGTTGTAAAGAAGGATTATAACTGATGGAATAATCAGTGGGAACGAGGAAACAAAACACAAGAAAAAGAAACACAGCAAGTAGCTTGTTTCAATCTGCATTCAGACTCCACATCTCTTTCTCTAGATGTGGATATCTCTTTCCATCATGAGTCTTTTGGAGTTGTCTTATAACCTTATAATGCTGAGAGGAGCCCAGTCTATTGAAGTTAGTCATCACACATACATCATGTCTATGATTGTGTACAGATTTCCCCTGGTTATGCTCTTCTCATTCAGCATCAGTTTATATGCGTCTCTCCAGGTCATTATGAAGACCATCTGCTCCTCATTTCTTATAGCACAGTAGTATTCCATTACATTCATATACCACAACTTTTTCAGCCATTCCCCAATTGATGGGCATACCTTTGATTTCCAATTCTTTGCCACCACAAAAAAGAGCTGCTATAAATATTTTTGTACATATGGGTCCTCCTCCCACTTCTCTGATATCTTTGGGATATAACCCTAAGAAGTGGTATTGCTGGGTCAAAGGGTATGCATTTATTTATAGCCTTTTGGCTATAAATTGCTCTCCAGAATGTATGGATCAGTTCACAACTCCACTAACAATGTATTAGAGTTCCAATTTCTCCACATCCTCTCTAGCATTTATCATTTTCCTGTTTTGTCATCTTAGCCAATCTGACTGGAGAGATGTGGTACCTCAGAGTTGTTTTGATTTGCTTTTCTCTAATCAATAGTGATTTAGAATATTTTTTCATATGTTTATAGATAGCTTTAATTTCATCTTCTGAGAACTGCCTGTTCATATCCTTTGATCATTTATCAATTGGGGAATGGCTTGTTTTTTATAGATTTGACTTAGTTCTTTATATATTTTAGAAATAAGGCCTTTATCAGAGACACTGACTATAAAAATTATTTTCCAATTTTCCACTTCCCATTTAATCTTGGTAACATTGGCTTTATTTGTACAGAAGCTTTTCAATTTAACATAATCAAAATTATCCATTTTGCATTTTATAATGCTCTCTAACTCTTGTTTCATCATGAAGTGTACCCCTCTCAATAGATCTGAAAGGTAAACAATCCCTTACTGTTCCAGATTGCTTACAGTATCAGTCTTTATACCTAAGATCACGCACTCATTAAACTTTATTTTGGTGTAGGGTGTTAGACATTGGTCTCTACCCAATTTCTGCCATACTATGTTCCAATTTTCCCAGAAATTTTGTCAAATAGTGCCTTCATATCCCAAAATCGGGGGTCTTTGGGTTTATCAGACAATAGATTACTGTAGTCATTGGCTTCTGAGTAGAAGATGTAGTTCTTGACTTAAGGAAGAATAGTTGAACCAAAAGGGCTACTGAGAAATTTTGGGGCTCTGGGAGACATAAAAGGAGATAGAAAATGAATTTTGTGTTAGCCTTAATTTTTTCCTTTTATACACGTCATTTAAATATAAGATTGATTTAGTCATACCTTTCCTTCTCTATAGAGTCATATGATTTCAAAGTCAGCCTATACCAATTTAATTAATATGCTCTGTAGGACTTTGTGCCATTACTTTTTCCCAAAAAATTCTTGTAATAGAGAAAACTCATAGAGTTTTCATTAGACTATTCAAGAATTCTTTTCCTTATTGATCATGAATTCTAAAATGGTATATGCACAACCTTTCAGGGGTCTCATCATTTTTACTTTGGCAGCCACTCAGCCAGCATCTATCCCAGAGAAAAATTCCCCTATTAGTTCATAGTTGTTGTTTGTCTTTTGTTCTCAAAGAGGACCAATGACATCATGGGATAATGTCTTGATTTCTGCATGAATTGGTTTTAAGTGAGGCAGAGTTTCACAAAGTCATCAACCTCTCTCTCTTCTCCAGTGATCAAAATCCACTAGCAAGACATAAGTCAAGATGACTGACTATTAAAGTGAATTGAATTGCTGAAACAATCAGTAATGCAGATCAAGAATTTCTGGGCTTCTCTGCATTTAACCGAGATGCATCCTCAGAAGATATCTGAATAACTAAAATTCTCTAGCATTAGTAAATTTTGGCTGTTGTTGTTGTTTATCAGTTTCTGGAGTTAAGCATTCAATTTTTCCTCTTATCTAGGATAGCGTTGCTATATTCACACCACACTATGAATCATTCTCCCTCTTTTTATCCCCACCCAGCTGCTCTATAACATATCTTTCCCCTGAGGAGGGGCAAAGTAGCATGCTTTCTTTATACAGTGCTATTTCACTTTTAAAAAAATCTAGTCTAAGATATAAACTTGTCTAATTAAAATCTCTACTTGATTTATTAAGTATTATTTACCTCCAAGTATTAAGATCTATAATTTATTCTCTCATCTATTTTCTCTAGGAGCAATGGTCATTCTCTTTGTATGACTTACTATAATGATATTTGACAGCATAAGAGCAAAGAAAATAGAGACTAGGATGTCACCATGATTGCAACTTGACAGAGTGAGCATGATGTGAAGAACCTAGAGATTGGAGAAGAGACTAGGAATTTATATCCAAGCAGGCAGAAAACTGGGGGTGGTGGGGGAGAACAGGATATAAGAGATCTGTGTCTCTTGGATGGAACAGAGGTAATAAAATTGGGAGAAAATGCATGGAAGTAAAATCATATGGCAAATTAGGAAGGGTAACTGATGGGGAAGAGGAGTGACTACAAAGAGAGTAGTGTTTTGCATCATGGGTTAAGAGCATTTGCCCTTAAGTGAAGATAGAAAGGCTTCCCAGTGGTTCTGGAAAAAAAGACCCAGGGGAAGTAGCCAATGTTCATTATTGGTTTAAAGGATAAATGTGGTGAATTCAATGTGCAAGTCCAGTCCTGTTAGCAAAATCATAGCTGAGTGACCACAGAGTTTAAGCTTTTTATTGTGACTTACAAGTACCATAATGAAGAATGTGCATTTCAACTATCTGAATAAAATTAAAAATGTACAGAATGAAAAGATCAAAGAAAGACCTCCTCCTACTATTGTGTATATTTATAGCAAAGAAGAATTTTTTTAAATGTGTCTCTAATATTTGTTACATGTTATATGAAACAAGAAGGGTCTTTTTTGCTTTCATATAAACTAGAGGAGAGAATACATATCACTTTCTCCTTAAAGTTGTCAAGAATCCCTCTAATGTATTGTTATATGTGATTGTTTATATCAAAGCCATTTTAATTATCTAGTCCAATTCATGTGAGACAAAATTGTTGAAAATATTGGAATGGAATAGAAAAAGAAGTCCAATTTTATGATCAGCCCTGATTCTTTATCACATACACATATGTAGATATAGATACATACATACATACACACATACATATATATGTATATATATGTATGTATGTATGTATATATATATATATATATACACCCATATGTACCTGGGATATTTTTAACTTCATTGGAGTATTTCTTTTTGCATCAAATACTATAAGTAGTAGAGATCCTTAGAATGTATGGAAAAATATGGACTTAAATGCATGAATGAGAAGGTAGGCATGGAAGGATTACAAAATGCATTCAAAGAGGGTGCAACCCTTTCCAATGAAATCATCAAACTTCCCGAATGACAAATTACTGAATAATGCCTGCTCTCATCTAAGGTTTTAGAACTTCCTTGTTAATTAATATAAACTGAATTGAGTAGTATATTTTCTTTTCTGTAAATGTATGTGTCTGTGAGGGAGGCAGGAATGTAGCCAGAATGTGACATTTGCTCAAACACATCTGGCCTTTGTATTTATAATTGGATCATTGAGATTGTTCCGGAAGTAAAGAAAGTCTTAATTCTAAATAAGGCAGATGAGACTTACTGTTCTAGCCAGAATCCAGACTCTTTGCATTACTTTACTGTCAGTACCATTCTTTTTTAAAAAAATAATGTCTCACATGGTAAACCTTACTTCCTTTATCTTGGGATCATAAAGCTAGAGTTGTCCAAGACCTCAAAGGCCATCTAGTCTGAACTTTTCAGTTTGCAAATGAAGAAGCTGAAGTCCAGGGGTGTTAAATGATTTGCCTAAGGTGACAACTAAATGCATTTAAATATTTAACTGTATTTTCATACAGCTTACTGTTGAATTTCACACTTTGTTCTTAGTGTTGGAAACCATAGTATTTATATATACTATGCCCTATGTCCATATGTCCAGAGTATAATGAGTTCTTTTTTTAGATTTTAGCAAATGCATATTCTTGTACGAAGCCCAAGAAGTAGATACATCATACTAAATTTAAAATGTGTTATAGCCAGTTTGTGTATTTGTGTATTTGCATAATTAATCCAGAGCTGCAATTTGTTAGTGTAGGGAACTTCCTGTGTGAAAACTGCCTTCACCAATTAAGCCTGATATGTTGTCAACAGCCTATAGTTTTAGGAGGCTAAAAAATAAAAACCTTGTGATACTGTTATGTCACCCTCCTAATTCCGAGCAATTTTAATCTACATTTTCCCATAAATCTGCTCTATATCTACAAGATCATTTTCGATGATATTTAATTTAAAGATAAAATTTTTCCATAAAGTTAAGATATATTCTTTATGGAATAAATATGCATACAAAAAGAGATGTATGTGAATGTACATAAATGCACATGCATGTTAATATATTAAGGCATAATTATTTCATAGTTATTGGCTCCAAGGTATTGAGCGACTTATCCACAGTCACATAACTACTCTATGTGAAAGGTAGGACCAGGTCTGAAGCCCTCATAACTCCAAGACCAGCACTTCATACAATAGCAAGCTAGTTCAATGGATAAAGTTCAGAAACTAGAATAAAAAAAGACTAAATTTTCTATCCTTCCACAGTTATTTCCTAGTGTCATGGCTCTAAGATAATTGTGTAACCTATCTCCCTCAGTTTCCTCATCAGTAAAACAGGAATAAAAATAGTGTTTACACTGACATCATTGGGTTATTTTGAAGAACAAATTATGTAACATATAAAATGCTTTGCAAATTTTAAATCACCATATCTATTCTAGAAATTACCATACTTATATATACATTATGAAATATGTATACTGCTAAGAAAGTGAGATGATAGATACAGAGAGACGTAACTTTCACAATTGTTGGTCTTTTTAACTTGAGGAAAGATATTGACAGTAGATGTTATTTGGAATCATCTAGTTAATCACATTTATTTACATGAGCATTTCAATGAAAGATTACAATTGAAAAGTAGTTAAAGTATTAATCACAAGTTCAGACAAACTGATACAAAATTAGTATGTTTCAGATATAGATAAATGTTTCTTTGGGTGTTCATGCATGTTATTATAGTATTTATTTTGTTTAAATAAAAGGTTGAAGAATGATCTGAAACCTACCACAAACCAATCTGGCCATTTATGGGAGAAAAATGATAATTTGAAATACTGAGCAGTAGAAGTCATTCATCCTTTAATGTAAATCTGAGGCATTTTATTAAAAATAACACTTTAATTTACCCAAATGAATATTGTGTATGTGCATATAGGTATACACACAAACACACATATGTAGCATATGTAGAATGTGTTTATATAATATATGTGTTTATGTATATGTATATAAAACAGGGAGAGACATAGAAACAGAGAGAGAACTTTTTCTTTGCTGTTGGGAGGTATATTTCTGTGGTATGAGTATGACTGTTGAGGAGAGAACTGGGCTGCTGTAAAGACATCATTCTTCAGTTTATGATGCTGAAAATCATGGTTTGTTCAAGTGGCCTATACCAATTTTTGAGTCATAAGTTAACATTGTTTATAGCACCTAGACTTTCAAAATATTACATTTACTGTAACTATTAAATATTTATGGATTCTAATTGGCCACAAAATTGTTAATCTAAGGCCAATTGCAATGGCATTACATAGAAAGAAGCACAGCACTTAAGCCTGAACATTTCATAATTCACTTAATAGTGTGCATTTTGTTCAATAATAATTTTTAAATGCCACTTTCATATTATTTGTCTTTGAATGGAGAAATTGCTACCATTTGTGATTAAAAAAAAAAACCCAACAATAAAACCTCTTACTATAAATTAGAGGATGTCTTTTCAGTAGCTGTAGGGATAGGGTTTGGATCCATGGTTTCTTTGATATATGAAGAAAGTTCTATTGGTATACATTGGTACTTTCACTGCAATTTATACTCTTAAGAGAGTTCCCTAGAATACTAATAAATTAAATGATTTTTTCCAGGGTCACACAGACAGTGTGTATAAAAGAAACCTGACACTTTCTGGATGGAAGGCTAGCCCTGTATCCCCTAGAGTCATTTAAGTCATCTGACTCTTTGTCACACCATTTAGGATTTTCTTGGCAAAGATACAGGAGTAGTTTGCTATTTCCTTCTCCAGCTCATTGTACAGATGAAAAAAACTGAGGCAAACATCATTAATTGACTTGCCCAGGGCACTCATCTAGAAATTGCCTGAGTTCAGATTTGAACTGGCTTAATACTCTATCCATTAGGAAAACTAGCTTTTAGATATTTTAGAGAAAGAGGGGCGAGGTAGATAGGTAGATAGAGATATATACACATATATACATAAATGTATTTCTATGTACATATGTATATAATATATTCATGATATATATATATATAATATATATCCATTCCTATATTTTTCAAGTAACTATAAAACTACCACTAATAATATAACAGGAATTTATATAATGATTTAAAATTTAAGGGATTTTTCCAATGTCATCTCCTTTTATCCTCAGACAAGCTTGGAAGGTAGCAGCCATTAACATCTTTCTTTGGCAGATGAGGATATTGAGGCAGAAACAAATTAAATTGCCTGTCCAGGGTTGTGGAGCTAGAAAGAATCTGAGGCTGGATTTGAACTTCTTCTTGATTCTAGGTCCAGTGCTTTAATCATTGAATCATACAGCTAGCTCACTCCTGCCTCTTGGCTTCCCTGGCTTCCTTTTGCCCCCAATAAAATCCCATCTTTTAAAATAAACCTTTCCTGATATCTCTCAAAGTACTACTCCCTGTCCTTTACTGATTACTTTAAGTTTATCCTGTATATATCTGAATTTTACATAGTTGTTTTCATGCTCTCTTTCCCCCATTAGAATATAAGACTCCTAAGAGAAAGAACTGTCTTTTATTCTTTTTTTTTTCTTGGATCTCAATGGCTTAGCAAGAGTAAATAGTAGTTAATGAATAATTGCTTGTTGATTAATTGATTACCTAATATTTCTTATATTACTTACTATTTAAATCCATAATTTCATCTAGAATCTATAAGACCAGTATATTTCTACATAAACATATATTTATATGCCATAATAAATTCATAATTAATATTAACAAAATTAATATACCATCTATAAAATATTCTCTATTTAGCTTACAATACATTGGTTTTTCTAACTGTTGCTTATGGGGAATGGTAGGTGACCTATATTAGAGTGAAAAAGAGAGAGTTAGATACATACACCAATCTAACTCCTTAACACTTTGTCACATTTGAAATATTTACCCCACCAGCCTGGTATAATTGATGATTTATAAATTCATCAAAAACTATGCACATTCTTCCTTAAGACTTCTCCCAGGAGATTTTCATAATTCCATATATTAGAAATTCTATATGTCAGAAGACCTACAAGAACTTAATCTATACCAATTGGCTGATTTCCCTATTCCTTAAAATGAAATATGCTTTATTAGATTGCAGTTGTATATTGTGTGAAGTCTCTAAAATCTATCTGTACATAGATACATACACAAACATATGCATTATTTTTCTAATTCAGGAAAAACAGTTTCATCAACACTATATTTTTATTTCACTTTTCATAAGAAGACACTTCAAAAGCTCCTTTTGTTTTGAAAGTTCTTAATGTATTTGCTTAGAAATGATTCCGAGAGCATGAATGCAAGATTAGCATATATATTCTATTTTAAGAAAATTTTAATTATAAGGTAAAGAGAAATAATTGTTAGTTTCATTTCTCAATGTATCACACGCAAATCTAGGAATTAGACAATATTGATAATTTGTCCATTATATTTAATGACATAATTAAGGTGTTCATAGGAGGTGTTGTGGAACTATGAATTTGAAGGTTCCTCTTTCTCCCACCAGTTTGAAACATAATTCCATATGTTTTGAATCCCTTATTTGAACATTATTTTCATTGTCATCTTTGAAATAATGCTTACCCCTTTATGTTTTATTCTCCTGGGGGATTAACTAAATAGAAATCTTACTCTTTACTCTTTTTCTCCTGCTAGTTGGCATAATTCTTTATAATTTCTGGTCATCTGTAATCCTATTTCTGATATGAAAATACAAAATAACATTAATATTAAACACAGTAATGAGAATTATGCTCATAAGTAGCATGTAATTGATTTAAAAGAAAACCTGCCGTCCTGTAGTAACCATACCACTGTTCCCAATAATTAGTGTAGCAAATTAAATTTTTCTTGTGTTTGTCATATGGCAATGCTTGATTTTTAGATAGTACACTTTATGGAGAGAGAAAGATTTTATTCTTTACCTGTAAATCTAACTGTTCTTTTGAAACAGTAATACAAAGCAATAAAATATAAACTGTTCATATTAATAATTAACCTGATGTGCTTAAAGAATGAAGCCTTTATGCCTGTGCTAATTGAAAATGTTTAAAGAACCAGCATTAAAAAGGAAATCTTATTTTCTTTGTTGATTCAAAAGATGTGTTTTAAAAAATTGCTCCTTTTCTAGAAGTTCAAGTTCCCTTTTCTCTTCAACCCATGGTTATGACAATCTGGCCTATTATTACAGAGGTGATTGTGAAGTCCCAAATACAGTGTTAGAATTTCCTTGCAGGATCAAATTATAGGAGGTACTGCTTGTTAGGGGGTGGACATTTGCTCAAATGTATTTGACTCTGGTTTTTCTTAAAAAGAAAAAAGTAGAAACCATGAAATGGAAAAGCTCTCGAATAATTTAAATTTAACTCTATTAGAGTACCCTTTATTCTGTTATGAAAGTAATTATCTTCAAAATTTCCTTTCCAGTCAAATTGTTTAGCACCATTTATTTCCTCTTTATTTTCCCATTTCAAAATTGAATTTATAAAACAATTGAAAAATAGTCCAAGTTTATCTTCCTTATTTCACAAAATTAAGTCATAAGTAAGTGTCACGGTAAGATATGGAACAACATTTTTAGTGTGCCAACCAAAATATGGTTCACAATGCAACATTATTGGTAACTTGAAAATTTTGGTGTTATTTATGGTTAAAACAAATTTTTTTTCATGTTCATTAATATATTTCCTGAGTAGCTAATGTACATTGTGATGGCTAGATGGATTCTAGCATTAGATTCATAGTCCATTAGCATTTTTAAATCCCAGTTGAGTTGACCTTCACTAACTGCTTGGATTGCACTAGTATGGTTCATATCATAACATCAGCAGAATTCGTTGACTGAAATACTGCCTTGAATTTAGTTGAGGTCATCTGTGATCTGCCTATGTTATTTTTTTCTCTTTTTTCTGCATATAGCATATTTTCAAAACAAAATCAATATAAACAACAAAATAGCATAATGTGAACTTGCTACAAATGTGTAATATTTGTTTAAAATGTGTTTTTCAGTGTTAACACTATCAATTCAAAATAATTTTCTGTTACTTCCATCAGTTGCATATCTGAAGGAAAATTGATATTTTTAAAAGATGGTATCATTTAGCTCTCTTTATTACTTTAACTCCCTCCACCAAACAAGCAAACAAAATACTCTACCGCTTTGTTCAGGCTCTTAGATTTAGTAAGGTTAAAGAGATGCTCATGTAATATCCCTCGACCAAAATAGATTAGGATTCCTAGAGTTTTAGAGATTTGCCAAGGGATATTGAAATGTTTAATGAACTGCTATAGTCACAGAGCTAGAATGATATTTGAATGCAGATCTTCTTAGACTTGTTACATAAAAGAAAGCTTACTTTTTGTTTCATAATTTTGAGTATTATTCTAAAAGCTTTGTGTTGTATATGATGCATATGTAACTATTATATATTATACTGTGCTTCACTATTTCAAGACCAAGAATATAGTTGTACAAATTATCATGAAATTATATGCCATGAATTGTTCCATATCAAAAGAAGAAAGTGTTGGTTTCAGTTACTTTCATGAATGTTTTCTTTTTTTAAGACTGATCTGGTATAAAATTATAATCCCTGTCCCAAAGACAAGCAGCATGAGAATCTTTTCTTATTGGAGGAGATGAAAGCCCTACCCTGTTTAAATGGTGGGGCAGAGTTGAGGAGAGCAGGAGAGCTCAAATCTCTTCAAGTTTTCTACAGATGGTCTCCAAGTTATTTTGGGTTCTACAGTCTCTTCTGAGGTTTTTTACTACCAAATTGGTATGGAAGATACCAAGCCCACTTCAGGTTGCTAATGGAAAAGATTATAGGAAGACATTAAAGGAATTAACAATCTCCATTATATCACTATCTAAGTTTGCCATACTAGAGAGTTTGGGGACTTTCCTTGGGTAAGATCTAGAACTCTGTTGGATGAACTGACTTACCTCATTTCTAGAAACTCTGCCCTACTACTCATGCAGGGAAGGACATTTAATTTCACCAATAAGGAGAGAGTCCTGAAGGAAATCATGTAGATATAGGTATGTAGATATGCACACTTATGTGTGTGTGTATTTATGTATGTATATTCCAAGTGGCTCACTGGCTCAAGTGCTGAGCCGGGAGTCAGGAAGACCTGAGTTCAAATCCTGCATCAGACACTTACTAGTTATGTGACCCAGGGAAAGTCACTTAATGACTGTTTGTCATAATCCACTGAAGAAGGAAATGGAAAATCATTCTAGTATCTTTGTTAAGAAAACCTCATGGACAGTATCAGCATGCTAGCAAAGAGTTAGACATGACTCACCAATAACAACAACAATAATATATACACACACATATGTATAATAATGCATAAACACATATACCCATACATACACACATATATACCCATAACACACATATAGAAGTAGATGTAGACATAGATGTAGATGTAAATATATAGACACGTACAGTCTAAGGAAATAGGATCTGGACTAAAATATTAAATGATTGCTTTGCACATTTAATCTATAGTTACATATAGACACACATATCACATATCACAGACAGAGACATATACACAACTGGAGTGAGGGAGACTAAACATCAGTTATTATCTCCAGGAAAAGGAATATCAAGTTAAGAATGAACAAATATCCACATATATGACATTATTATATGGAAGGTCTCAAGTAGCACTTTTATTATAAAATACGAGACAGGAATATGTATTTTCAAAAGAAAAAATCTGCTATGAAACAATTGCATGTGAAGCATTTTAATAATAAGGTACAATAAAATATTGTTATTATTTTAGAAGCAAAATAGAATCCTTTAAAAATTTATTAGACATTTTAGCCAATACATTTCTCTTATGTTATACAAATACATATACATACACACATATACATACATATGTATGCATGTATATATGTATGTATTTATACATATATGTATATAAAATCACTTTGTAAATCCTAAAGTGATTAATGTTAGCTGTAAGTATTATTTTCAGATAGTGATATCAATTTCATCATACATTACAATTTCATTCATACATACATTAACTACTAAGTTAATTTCATATTTATTTTCTCTATATTGCATGCATATTTAAAGTAATTCATAGTTTATTTTCTTCCTAGCCAAGGTTATATTCTATAAAGTCAAAGTACACCCCCATTCTATATCTGCCTCATCTTTTGCTAGCTTCTTAAGGCATAAATACATCAGTATGTTTCTCCAGGTATAGCTTCACAGAGAAAAGCAATGTATCTTCCAAATTTACACAGAGGACAACAGCCTCCATTTGTCAACTCTTTTAGGAAAGGTTCCCCACATAAACTTTCAAAGAACTTCATTTTTTCAACATTATAGCATGTAGCCTACCCTCTGGATTTCATGCTGGAGAATAGAGTGCAATTGAAAAAAAAGTCCTTCTGATTACATAGAGCAATTAAAATAACCACAATGGCCAGATCCCCAGCTACTTGAATGGTTGGCTAAAATTTACATGTGGATACATAAACAAAAATCCTAATCCGTTTTTCAAAGTCTAATATTTTGTCTTAAATGAAGTCAGAATTGGTTGCTTCTACTACTCAATAGGCAAATCCTCATTATAGCATTCCATCAGAGAGTTTCCAGGAACAGATTTTTTTTTTTTTTTGCTGGTGGCACCTCCAGGGTAATAGTAACACCCTTTTCAATATCATTAGGAAATGATATTGGAGGGTTTGGGAAAAGGAAGATGGTGAAATACGGTATCTACCTGCATACCCAAGGTAAAAGAAGAAAATTCTATTGTTTTCTAGGATAACATAGCCCATGTGATCATATTTAAATCTCCAAATTTATCATGCCCTGAAGGACGATCAGTACTGGGGAAAATTTTGCCACATGATCTGGAAAGCTTCTTATTCCGTGATGTTTCCATAATTATCCATTTTGCTCCTCAGTACCCTCTTAAGGGGTAGTAGAAAGTACAAAAGCTATCCACTCCTAGGTCAAAAAAAATTATAATTTCATCAGTCATTATTCAGTATCCTATTTCATCAGTCACTACTCAGACAATTTCATCAGTCACTACTCAGTACAAATAAAGAGGTCTTTTCTTCTTGACTCAAGGCAGGCTTTTAGCTTCCATGGCTCCTCTTCCATGGTCCCAGCTCCTGCCCAACTCTAACCAACTGCCACCTGAGTTCAAAGGCAAACATCTCCCAGTTACTTGTCCAGCTCTCCATGCAGTTCCTGCTCTACAGTGAATCTCACAGTGTCCAGTCCACCCCAAATCCTTTACAGTCTCTGTTCCTGGGAAAACAAGGCTTTACAAAGCCACAATAACATTCATTCACATTAACAAAGCTGCAACAACATTTGTACAAAATACTGGCAGCACAGTCATGCTTCCTCGGACTTTGGCAGCTCCAGCTGGCCCTTCGAAGTCTTGACACCACAAGGTTGAGTTTTGCCACCACAAGTCCAAGTTCTGTGTCAGTTTTCAGTTCTCATTTCTCTTCTCAGTTCTTCTCAATTCTAAATTCAGACCAGCAGTAGTAGCGCAGCCTCCACATGCCCCCCTGCCTCTGGCAGCAGCTGCTCTGCCTCCACAATGCTACCCCAGGAAATTCTGACTGTCCAGCTTGTGTTTTTCTTTATATACATATTATCTCTTCCCTGTTCAGCCCCTTCCTGTTTCACCAGCAATGTAGGTTCATACCTTATTTCTTTACAGAGATTTAATTTGAAAATAGATGATAAGTACCTGTTAGCTTGCCAGTACAAAGGGATCTTCAAATTCCATTACTATTATACCCATGAATGAGTATTTCTCTTAAAGTTGACATAATTTTCTCTCCAATGTGATATCTTCCCCTAAATACTTTGATCTTCCTTCATGGGAAGTATTAATGCATGATTTTGTTATACAAAAACTGAATCACAATAATGATAGACTTCTTTGGTTTTCCTTATGGTTTAATGCTCTGATTAATGTGTACCTTGTTTTTTATATTATCATTTGTGAACCTTATTAATCTGTAAATCTAATTGAATATACCCAGTAAGGGTATGATTCTATGGCTCAAGACTAAAGAGGATTTGACTCTGGTAACCTTTTACTCCCTGAAAACAAATAGATGAGGCAGACAATAAAAATCTCATCTTTAACAAATGAGGCATTAACATTTAGACTCCTAGAAGACAGCAATGTCCACCATTATCAAATGTCCACTGAAGGTAGGAGTACTGAAATTGATTTACTTTACTAAAATGCCTCCTATAGGGGAGGTAAATAATCATTCAGCTGTAAGATATGTGGAAGTCTAAAATTTAATTAAAAGACAAACTCACCACTGTTTTTCTTAAATTGAAAAGAGAGAATTGGCCATTACCTTCCAATTAAATGTTGTGATGTGGACAAATCATCCAAATGCAAATTTAGATGCATTTTTTTTTTACTAAAAACTGCTAGACAAAACATTCTGACTAGAATGTTTAAATGGAGGGAAGAACAGTAATTAAATCTGTTATCCTCCAGAGAAAGTTAAGAGGTATGATGTGCATAATCCTTTTATTGTACACTGAATAAAGAAACATGGGCTTAAAAGAGATTAAAGAGAGGGCATTGAATAAATCAAATTACCTAAGGTATCAGACACTTTACTGTACTGGGAAGCTTTTGGGGGAAAACTTGGATCCACTTACACGAGTCTCCTTAAAACTACTTAAATACAAATTGCATTCAATTAAAAATATTTTTCCAACAGATTGTAATTCTCTGTATTTTAATATATTTTATATAAATCTATTCCTATTATGTGTCTTCAAGTTCGGCATTAATTGATTTCTAACTAGTAGGATCAGGATTTGAAACCATCTCATCTACGTTAAGTTTAATCTAGATTCTCAGACTTAAGAGTATTCTTTTCATTCTTTCTATTACAGCATCATGCAGTAAGATTTTCTTGTAACTTAAGTTTACTATCCCTTAAGAACACATTTAAGGGGCAGCTAGGTGGCGCAGTGAGTAGAGTGCTGACCCTGGAGTCAGAAGGACCTGAGTTCAGCTTCCGGCTTCAGACACTCAACACACACAAACAAAAACTTAGCTATGTGACCTTGGGCAAGTTACTTAACCCCAATTGCCCTCCAAAAAGCAAAAAAAAAAAAAACACACATTTTTTAAAAAATCCGTAGTTATAGTATCATCTGAAAAATTATTGATAGCTCTCCCTCAAGGGAAAAAAAATGTTGGTGAATGTCTAATATCACGTTAGGCAAAATGCATCAACTGTCTTCTAACCTTCCTCTTTGTTCTTAGACTCTCCGTGTATTTATAGAAGCAAGATGGAAGCTATGTATTGAAATAAAAAAAAAATGAAGGAGAGAAAAGAAAAAAAGATTTAGTACAATCTAAATAAGGATCTATTAGTTTAAAAGCATACCAGTGATTAAATTTGTATTCTCTGCCTTCTGGGAAACTACCATTGAGAGTCACAATTTAGTCAATTTTGGGAAAAAAATGTAGCTGTTATTCATTAAGAAATAGTAATGGGAGATGAAAACAAATATAGTCAGTAAAGCAAAATGTTAAACTCTATTTTAGTTTCTACTTCTACCATATAATTAGGAACATTTTTCTCAATGGAAAACATTTGACCCCAAGACAAAAGAAAATCACAGTTAACAATTGTGCAAAATTTAAAAATATATTTAAAGAAAAACCATAATTTAATTAAGAAGGAATATTTTAAATAAAACAATAAGGTACTAAAGTGGATAAAAACAAATTTTCTCCAGCAATCTGCTTTCTTACATCCCTGTAGAGCCATATAAGATCAGTTGTACCTATAAGATCTAAAGATACAACAGTAATTATAGTTCATATTCATATGGCACTGAAAACTTTCCACAGCACTTTGAAGTTATTATTTTAATTTTATCCTCACAACACTGTGAAGTTGTTAGTGTTTGTAGAATTAGGAGTAGTAATTGTGATAGTAGTAGTAGTAGTAGTAGTAGTAGTAGTAGTAGTAGTAGTAGTAGTAGTAGTAGTAGTAGTGGTTGTTGTTATTTCAGGGAAGAAAACTAAGTTTCAAAGGGATTTAGAGACTGTGCAATGGTGGCACAGCTGTTAGTGTCTGATGCTGGATTCAAACTCAGGCTTTCATTTACTATACAAGTGAAGAGAAGGAATAGAAGAAAAGCAAATCATAAAGACATATGTAGCCTTCAGGGGTTTTGTTATATAAAAATAGATGTTTCTACAAAATGTTTTAGGATCATTGCTTACCTTGCACATTCTGTAGTGTCATGATTTATTTTGTTATCATTTGGGGGTAAAAATAGTGTATTTATTTAATATGCCAGAAGTCAGAAAACTTGGGTTCTAATCTTGGCACTAATAGTAACTGTGTGACAATGGTCTTATGATAGTTTCCATACAACTTTTTGAGGAACAATGTGGCACAGAAAAAGGAAGGAGGAAAGAAAGAGAAAGAAAAAATGAGGAAAAAGAAAAAAGGAGAGAGAGAGAGAGAAAGAGAGAGAGAGAGAGAGAGAGAGAGAGAGAGAGAGAGAGAGAGAGAGAGAGAGAGAGAGAGAGAGAAGGGAGGTGGGACAAAGGAAGACAGAAACAAAGGGAAGAGATATCCAGCGCTTACTATCTATATGGATAACAAGATGGTCTTGGAATTAAGAACATCTGTGCTCAAGTGCCACATCTGACACATACTATTTAACATTGGAAAAGACACCTCTCAATGTCCCAACTGACTCTATAGGACTATGTGAAGAGCAGGTACATATATGCATTAGCAGATGGATTTTCTCTACTGAGAATTCCCTCTAAGAATGAAATTAAAACATCATTCCATATAGTGACTTAAATTTTATAAATATCTTTCCTTTGAAAACAATATGAGATTTCTATCACTATTCCAATTTCATGATAAATGTTGGAGAAAATGTGGGAATATTACAACACTAATGCATTGTTGGTGAAGTTATGAACTAATCCATTCATTTTGGAAAGCAATTTGGAACTATTCCCAAAGGGCTATAAAAATGTCCATACCCTTTGATCTAGGAAAACTACTTCTATATCCCAAAGAGATCATAAAAAAATAAAAGGACCGACATGTACATATATATATATATATATATATATATATATATATATGTGTGTGTGTGTGTGTGTGTGTGTGTGTGTGTGTGTATACACACACACACACACACACATATGTATGGGTGTGTTTGTATATGTTTACATACTTATGCATATATCAGCTTTTTTCATGGTGGCCAAGAATTGGAAATTGAGGGGATGTTCATCAATTGCAGAATACCTGAAAAAGTTGAGGTATATGAATATAATGGAATACTATCGTTCTATAAGAAATGATGAGCAGTTAGACTTCAGAAAAATCTTTAAAAACTTGCATTAACTGATCCTGAGTGAAGTGAGCAGAATGAGAAAAACATTGTACACAGTAACAGCAACATAGTTCAATGACAAGCTCTGATAGACTTAGCTCTTTTCAGCAATGCAATGATCTAAGATGATTGCAAAAGGCTAGTGACAGAAAATGCTATCCACATCCAGAGAAAGAACTATGAAGTCTGAATGCAGATTGAGGAATACTATTTTTTTTCTTTCTCGTGGTTTTCCCCTTTGTTTCTAATTCTTTACAACATGACTAATGTAGAAATATGTTTAATATGATTGTATATGTGTGGTCCATATCAGATTGCATGCTCTCTTGAGGAGGGGAGAGGGGAAGGAAAGGTAGAAAATTTTAAACTCAAAATCTTTTAAAAGTGAATGTTAAAAACTAAAAATAAATAAGTGAATAAATATTTATTTAAGAAAAAATAAACACTATTCCTATTTCACAAATGAGGCCACGGAAAGCAAAAGAGTATTGACTCAAGACCAAACAGCTACTGAGTACCAGGAAGTGAAAACCCGAATTTTCCACCTCTAACAATGGTCTTTTTTCTCCTATCTCACTGCTTCTCTTAGGTTTTTGAGTCTTAGTTTACTTGTCTGGGAAATGAAAAGATTATAGAAAATAATACTTAATGTTCTTCTCAATGCTAAATAATTTTTGATTTGATGATCCTAAATTAAATGGAAATGCATTCTTCCAAAGATATTAATACCAAGAATTGTAATCTCACTATATGCCTTTTTTTATCAAATGTTTATTAACTTCTAGTTTACATCTTTCATTTTCTCAAGATTTTGAGTTATAAATTTTCTCCCCATTGTTCCCCCTACCCACCACCCCAAAATAGTGATCCTACTGGATATCCCCTCCTCCAATCTGCTCACTCCCATATCTTCTCCCATATGCCCTCTGACTTTCCAGTAGGGCACAATGGATCTCTATGCCCCAGTACCTGTATATCTTATTTTCCAGTTACATGTAAAACTATATATATAAACATTTTATTTTTAAGCTTTAAATTCCAGATTCATTCCCTTCTTCCCTTGTCACCCACCCTTACTGGGAAGATAAGCAATTCAATATAGGTTGTACATGTGCAGCTATGCAAAACATTTCCATAGTGGATATATTGTAAAAGACTGACTATATTTCCCTCCCTCCTATCCCACCTCCCACTTATATTCTCTACTTTGATCCTGTCCCTTTCAAAAATGGGTGCTTCCAACTTCCCTCCTTCCCAGGCTGCCCTCCCTTCCATCATCCCCCCTCTCATCCACTTCCCCCCTTCTCTCCTGTAGGGTGAGATACCCTATTTAGTGTTTATGTCATTCCCTCTGTAAGCCAAATTCAATTAGAATAAGGTTGACCCATTCCCTTTTGCCTTCCTCTTCTTCCCCTCCATTGTGACCATTTCTCCTTGACTCTTCTATATGAGATAGTTTACCCAATTTTCTGTCTCCCCATCTCCTGTCATTATATTCCTTTCTTACCTCTTAATTTCACCTTTTAAGTATCATCTCTTCCTATTAAATTGTTCCTCTTCACTCTATCTATGTATACCTGTACACACACACACACACACACACACACATATACATGTTCACATATGTGGTCATATGCCCATATACCATCTATATAGATATATATGCATGTATGTGTGTATATATGTATATATTTTTTCTATTCCCTTCAACTATTTTCATACTGAGAAAAGTTTCATATGTTACAATTATCATTTTTCCATGTAGATATGTAAATAGTTCAACTTTGATAAGTTCCTAATGATTTTTTTTCCCAGTTTACCTTCTCAAGCATCTCTTGCTTCTTGTATCTGAATATCAAATTCCCTATTCAACTCTGGTTTTTTCATCAAGAATGCTTGAAAGTCCTCTATTCCACTGAATGACCATATTTTCCCCTGAAACATGATACACAGTTTTGCTAGGTAGGTGGTTTTTGGTTTTAATCCCAGCTCCTTTGACCTCTTGAATATCATATTCCATGCCCTTCAATCCCTCAGGGTAGAAGATGCCACATCCTGTGTTATCCTGATTGTGTTTCCACAATATTCAAATTTTTTCTTCCTGGCTGCTTGTAATATTTTGTCCTTGATCTGAGAATTCTGGAACCTGGCTACAATATTCCTAGTAATTTTCTTTTTGGGATCATTTTCAGGAGGTGATTAGTAGATTCTTTCCTTCTCTATTTTGACCTCTGGTTCCAAAACATCAGGGCAATTTTCCTTGAGAATTTCTTAAAGGATGATTTCTAGGTTCTTTCTTTTTTATCATGGCTTTCAGGTATGTCCAGTAATTTTTAAATTATCTCTCCTGGATCTATTTTTCAGGTCAGTCATTTTCCCAGTCAGATATTTCACATTGCTTTCTATTTTTTCATTTGTTTGGATCTGTTTAATAGTATCTTGATTTCTCATAAAGTCAGTAGCTTCAATTTGCTCCAGTCTCATTCTGAAGGAATGAATCTCTTCAGTGAGCTTTTGAGATTCTTTTTTCCATCTGACAAATTTGGCTTTTTAAGGCATTCTTCTCATTTCCTTTTTGTGCCTCTTTTGCCATTTGAGTTAGTCTATTTTTTAAAGTGTTATTTTCTTCGGTCAGGTTGTCTCTCATTTCATAATTTACTTGCATCATTCTCATTTCTCTTCCCAGTTTTTCCTCCACTTCTCTTATTTGGTTTTCAAAATCCTTCTTAAGCTCCTCTATGGTTTGTAACCAGCTTGTATTTTTCTTGGAAGCTTTTGGTGCAGGAATTCTGACTTTGCTGTCTTCCTCCTGCTCCATGCTTTGATTCTTTTTGTCCACAAAATAGGAGTGTAAAGTTGGGTTACTCCGTTTGCTTTGCTTCTGTTGTCTGCTCATGTTGCCACTCAATTACTTGACTTTTGAGCTTTTTGCCACAGTAGGACTCTGCCACCAGACAGGGGAGCTTCGTCCCAATTGCTGGGGTTTCTCAGCTGCCAAAAGTATTAGTTGGGTGCCCTCTCTGAAGCCTCCACATGCTCTTGCAAGCTGGTCACACACCCCAGGACATCCACCCTAAACAGCAATCCAGATCCAAGCAGGTTAAAGGAAGAGCAATTACCCCTCAGACTGGTTGCTTGCTCCTCCTACAATCTGCAGGCCAGGTGCTGAAGCTGCCATGTGGTAGCAGCTGCACAGCTGCTGCACCTTGCTGCTTCTCGCCCTGGAGGCAAAGGCTGACCATACTCCCAAACTACTGAATCCCAAAGTCAACACTGCAGTGACCTCTCACTTTGTCCTTAGAATCTATCGGTTGATAATCCTGAAAACTGACACAGCTGCTGGTGATCTGAAGTCCCTCCAGCCAATGGCTTGTCAGGCCCTCCCTGAGGCTAAAACCTTGGAGCTTGTGTGGGGCTGGGCTTGTCTCCTTTCTTTCTTTCTTTTTTTTTCCTTTTTGGAGGGCAATTGGGGTTAAGTAAATTGCCCAAGGTTACACGGCTAGGTTTTTTTTTTTTTTTCTGTGTGTGCTTTAAGTGTCTGAGGCCTGATCAGAACTGGCATCCTTCTGACTCCAGGGCCAGCGCTCTACTCACTGCACCACCTAGCCACCCCCTTGGGCTTGTCTCCTTACACACCGCTCTGGCTACTTCCTGCCAGACTGCTGGGCTGTCCTCTTTTGGAGGTTAGCTTCTCTGTGCCATTTTGTGGGTTCTGTGGCTCCAAAGTTTGTTTAAAGTCACCTTTTACAGGAATTGGAGGAAGTTGGAGGCGGAGCTCAGCAGAAATACTGTTTCTACTCTCCCATCTTGATTCTGCCCCCTCACTTCATACTTTTGACCATCTATACCATTCTTTTTTTTTTTTTTTTTGGAGGGCAATTGGAGTTAAGTAACTTGCCCAAGGTTACACGGCTAGGTTTTTTTGTTTGTCTCTGCGTTAAATGTCTGAGGCCGGATCCGAACTCAGGTCCTTCTGACTCCAGGGCTGACGCTCTACTCACTGCGCCACCTAGCCACCCCCTCATCTATACCATTCTTACATTTAATTATAGTCCTCTTCTGAATAGATTTATTTTTATTGTTACCTATATAAAATAATGGAAAACTATCAGTATTGCCATCTGAAGTGAAAACTTCAACAGAGAAAAATAACTTCAGAGATACAATCTTTATAAAAAAATTGGATACCATTAAGCTGAAAGTCAGATTGTATATTATAAAAACCAAAACTCTTCTTCTGCTTCTGTGAAGAACAAATAATCAGATTTCTTAATGAAGGATTCTGTTTTCCTTTTAAACTTGCATTCTAAGTATTTCTTTTGGGAACTATATCTGTACAAATGTGATCGTGGCTGTCCATGACTGAAAATCCTTCAAAGGTTCCTTTACTGTCTGAAAAATTCTTTCCTCCCTTGCTTGGTATACAAATTCTTCCACAGTCTTAGCTTTAATCTAAAATTGCAGCTTGATTGTTATTTTCCTTCCCACACTCTATTCCCTAACTAAACTATGATCCGAAGGTAAATGCTTGTTTACTTGCTTTTCTTTTTTTTGTCCTTCATATGGCGATTGCTATCTATTGATTAAACTTCTGTGTGATATTATAGTCTATGTCCTTCTTCCATTAATGATCTACTTTTCATTCATCTAAATTTGATCAGAAGCTCATTTGAATAGGTGAAAATAGGTTTTGCCAAATTTTTATCACTTTTATTTTTCCTTCAATCTTTATATTAATTTTGATCTTTATTCTAACAAATTAAAGTTCTGACTGTACACAGACAGCTGCTTCAGGAACAACTCCTACATCAAATATGAGTCACTTCTTGATTATTCATATATAATATTTAATAAATTTCAGTTTCTTGATGTTATTCAATGTTCACCAGATTTAGTGATGTCCTGTTATTTTCTCAAAGAATGTGTTTAAAATAAGCAAGGGTCTTTTGTTTAAAAAAATCATTTGGCATCTTTCATTTCTTATACCTGATTCATGTTTTCCAATATAATACTTGTCATTCTCATCTATTCCCATGATTGCACTGAAGTCACTAAGTCGATGTATGTGTCTATTTAATTTGGAAAGTGTTATTGAGGACTTTGTAGAATTTCTTAATCCTTTCATACTTTGGAAAACAGGATAATAAATAAACCAATAATTTTAATGACATTTTAAAAATACTTATAATGAGAAAAGCAATTAAGGATGACCAAATAGCCCACAAAAATTTTGTTACTATTGGACAAATAATGAAACTGATTTTTCCAACTCCTATTTTTGCATCTCCAAGGGGTAAATGACAACAATAATCATGAATCGTTCTTCCATTTAGTTGCTATTATGCACAAACACAAATACCCCCTCACATACATATGGTGAGTACATAAAGATGGGTACAGGACAATGCACTTCCACCAGTAGTTTGTCCTTTCATTGGACACATCTTATTTTTAGAGTGCAACAAATAAATAGATGTTTATATTTAATCTGTGACTCAGAATCTGAAGCTTTCTTTTCTCTATCTCAGTCAATATCAGCGAAGATAGGACTGAAGGTTCTTTTGTATTTTCATTTGTTTCTTGTATAATCTTTCTTATTTTTCCTCACATATAAAATCCCATCTCCCATTGCTTTGTCTTTGCACTGTCTCCTCCATGTCTGGAATGCATTTACTCCTCACTTCTACATCTAAAGATCCTTCACATATTAGCCAGGTTCTTAACCTTAGTGTTATCATCAGTTTCGGACTTCACAAATCCAGTCTGTTCCCAAATCTTGTCATTTCTAGCTTTACATTTCTCAAATATGTCTTTTTCCCCCTCTTTACTTAAACAACCCCAACCTAGTTATAAGTCCTAATCACCTTTTAATTAGAATATTATGATGACTTTCTCTTTGGCCTCCCTGCTTCAAGTCTCTACCTGTTCTATCTCCATACATCTCTTAGTGATTTTCCTAAAATGCATTATCCCCATGCTCATTAAACTCCAGTAGCTCCTTAGGAGTTTATTTCAGGATCAAAAATTAAATTTTCTATTGGTCATTGAACTTTGTTTACCATGATTCCTTCCTACATTTCAGTCTCCTTATACTTTCTTCCCCTCCTTCCACTCTGCAATTGAGCTAGACCTACTTACTTACTTGTTATTCTTCATATACAATATGAGAGATTTTCTTTTCACTGGCTGGGCCTGATATCTGGAATGTGCTGCTCTATTCCCTATCTCCCTCTTATTTTTCCTAGATTCCTTTGAGACTCAACTCACTCCACATTCTAGAAGGCCATTCACTCCTGGATGCTAGTACCTTCCCCAGTTAGATTATTTTCCATCTATACTTCATATCTTTTATATCCCTAGTTATTTACTCATTCTTTCTCATTACAATGTAAGCCTCCTTAAGGGCAAGGACTTTTTGACCACCTTTATATCCCTAGAACTAAACTCAATGCCAACACATAATATTATCTTAACAAATTCTTACTGACTTTTTGAAATACTTTGTGTCTTCAAATATTAGCATAGCACTCAGCATATAGTAAGTACCTAATAAATGCTTGTTGATTTATATCAAAAGTTCCTGTTTCTTCATGATTCTCCAAGAGATTTTAGTACAGTTCTCATTTATTGCTTTATATAATTACATCTTTTTTTCCTGTCTACCCTATCTGCTAGCTTTGGACTACTGGAAAAAAAATCCGTGTTCTTCCCTTCTCTTTGATTGAGTTATCCTTTTACTAGGCAAAGTGATGTTAGCTTTTATACTCTTCTCTTGGTTTCCAGCAGCTTTCCCAATAGACTTCTGCTGGAGCTCTGCCAGGAGTCCGAGATCCCTACAAGCATCAGATCAAACCATCACAACGGGGATTCTTCAAGGAAGGTCAAGTTAAAGAGTCTGCTCTGAAGACCCAGTCTACATTACACCAAAATTGCATTGTTCATTTAGAATTCTGTTTCAGGGGATTGTCACTACTTGGTACGGCTGACTTCTAAGCCCATTCCTAACACAGAAATGATACAAGCACGTTCTTTTTTACATCCTATTCATTATATATCAGATTTCTTTCCATACTAGCAGACTGTGACTCTTTTATACTATCTGTGCTCACTTCAGGTTAAGCCTTGAATTTGATTATACCAACTTACTCTAAAAGGATTAGATTCATTTGGCTCTCCATACGGCTTCCAAATCCATTTTACAAAAAAAAAGAAAAAACTAAAATAAAGAAAAAGAAAAAAGGAATAAATAAAAAAATATTGGATGTGACTACACAGAAGTTTAAATCTAGCTTGCCAGTGAAAACTGAACAGTAATGAGAAGTGATTTCTTAAAACCCCAAGGTGGATTTGAAGTATAATGGAGATAGGGCCTAAAATCCCTGGAGTTGCTACTCTATTTGTATTTTGAACAGCTTTTCTCAAATCAACAACTTTTACATTTAAATATCCCCGACATACCAAATGCAAATCACATGAGAATATCCCAGTATCAGCAGAGCCAAAGACATGACTCTGGGTTGGCTCGGGCCCAGTCCAATTATAGTTCCAACAGGAGGAAGGTAGAGTTTTTCACATTTTTCTCTGTGTAAGAACGTGAACCAATATATTTATGGAAAACATATTGAGGCATGTTTCTTATTTTGTACCAGCTGCATGCATTTCACTGTTATAAGATGGATCACAGGAGCACAGGGCAGACATTTTAGAGAGCAGATTTCCATTACATAGCTCTCGAAAATAGAAGGGAGGAACTGCCATACAAATGTTTGTATCAAACAGAATATTAGTCCAAATTCTCCCTGTAGAGAAACTCATATCTGGGAATAAGTTAGGTTAAAGTAACCATATTTTAACTCATCCCATTTAAGATGAGGGAGGAGAGGCTCAAGGCTTGCAGAGTAGAATGACAACTAAATAGAAAAATGGGTGGAGAGAAGTGTGTGTGTGTGTGTGTGTGTGTGTGTGTGTGTGTGTGTGTGTGTGTGCTCCCCAGAGGGAGAACCAAAGGGGAGGTTTGAAGGAGGTGAAGAAGAAAATAAATTCTTTCTCACCTTTCAATTGGGAATTAATTCAAATATTTAATTCAATAAACATTTATTAAATTCCTTCTTTGTGCAAAATATATGTATGCAAGGTTAGAAAAAGATCAAACAGTTATAGCCTCATTACACTTACATTCCACTGTATAGAATAGTTAATAACTAACATTTATATAGCACTTTAAGGATTGCATAATGTCTTAGATATATTATTTTGTTTGTATGTAACCTAAGTTACTGGTGATTTAGCCCCTGCAAGTTAAATTAAGTCAAATTACTAGCAACCCCTTCAGTCTTTAACCCATCATGCCATAACTCTCTCCCTCTTTCCAACTAGAACATAGGTGCATAGTGATCTTACCTGGCCAAAGAAATACCTTCCTCATCTCCTAACTCATTCCTTAGGCTCCTTGTTTTATCTACTATCATTAAATTCACTTCTTGTCTTCCTCCCATCCTCTTCTCTCCACTACTGCCCTCCTCCCATTACACTGATCTATTAAGACTTTTCCTGGCAAAAAGAACAAATGGAACTTTGTTTCCATAGATTTTATTTTAATGCATTGTTTTCTTTTTGCTTCCACTAGGAAATCTGGGGGCAGAGGGAACAACATGGTTTTGCTATGTTACATGTATAAGACATTAATTACTGTCATACCTTGGTTTCCTTGTAGATGACCTCAGAAGTCTCTTCCAGTTCTAAGATTATGGCCCTTCCTAAGATAATTCTTTCTTTCATAAGACACTTCTAAAATCTGTATCCAACCTTTCAGACTGGCACTAATTTAATAAATACTGCTTCAGGATCAAATAATACTGTATTAAATAATGAACAGAAAAAAACAAAAAAAGTAATTAACTCAGGAAGAGTAAGTAGCATGCTGCTCTGCATCAGCTTTCCAGCTTTTAGGACCCCATTTTTCTTTCCTAGGTTTGATGTACTATTGGGGGTCCAGTCTGCATTTCTTCAAATTCAGATCTGAGTCTCTCAGAGACTGTCAGAGAAAGCCAAATGACATAGGAAATAAAAACAAAAGAAATATCATTAAACCAAAATCCAGGCAAACAACAAGGAGCCATTACACTATAAAGCAAAGATTTGTCCTATGGATTCCCCATGCCATTGTTGGAAGCTGCAAAACTCTTCCTTTTAAAATTCACTCACAGTGCAATGGATGAAACCAGACTCTCTCTGCTGCTCCTCTTCACCCCGCAGAGTAGTTCCTTACTGATCCTACACTGAGGTGATGATGGCATCTGGTGGGTTTGTTCCTCAAAGTGAATTTTATCACTCCTTATGAGACTACCCTTCCCAAAACTAGACTTAGGATTAATCAGTACATCAATACATCTCTGTCTCTGTCTCTGTCTCTCTGTCTCTCTTTGTCTCTGTCTCTCTCTCTGTCTCTCTGTATCTTTCTCTGTATCTCCTGTTTCTGTCTTTGTCTCTCTCTTTGTGCGTCTCTCTGTCTCTGTCTCTCTCTGAGTTTCTCTCTGTCTCTGTCTGTCTCTGTGTATCTCTGTCTCTGTCTCTCTCTGTACCTCTTTCTTTCTCTCTCTCTATTTATCTCTCTGCCTTTGTATCTGTGTGTCTTTTTCTCTGTCTCCATCTCTCTTTGTCTCTCTGTCTCTATCTCTCTCTGTCTCTCTGTGTCTCTTTGTCTCTGTCTCTCTCTGTATCTCTGTCTCTGTCTCTCTGTCTCTGTCTCTCTCTGTCTGTCTCTTTCCCTCCCTCTCCTCTCATGACCAGGGCTACCCAAAAAAGACCTTCAGGTAAGAGTCTTTTTTTTTCTTCCACTTTTCACTTTCTTTGCCTGGACCTTCCCTAGTCCCACTTTATATTGAGATTGGGATGATCAATTATTTTCCTAATTACCATTGTTACCTTGCTATCTAGTTTCTGGGTCATTCAAACTACCCTGCACTTTCAATGAACAGCTGTAGGGTGGGGCAGAGCTAGCAACAGTCCTCCTTAAATTAGGCACATATACATATAAAAAGAATTTGCTTCAATGATTAATAGAATTCACAAAGTATTTTTATTTATATACTTCCATATTTGAGATATCAAGGGCTTCATATGTAGGTATACCCATGGCCCTAATAGATCACCATAGCCTTCATAATAGTCATTGGACTAAAAACCCTTCTGGTCCTCTCTAAATTTAGCTGGGTGTATTGTGGATAGAGCACAGGGTCTGGAGTAAGGAAGACTCAAGTTGCTCAAATCCAGTCTCATATGCTTACTAGATGTGTGGCTTTGGGCAAATTACTTACCTTTAGTTTACCTCAGTTTCCTCATCTGTAAAATGCAGATAATAATTATACCTAAAGGATTGTTGTGAGAATCAAAAGAGATAAAAATGTCTAAGTGCTTAGCACAGTGCCTGGTATGTAGTAAGGACTATATAATATTTTATTATTATTATTATCATTATTATTATATTACCTGGGCAGATGAGAGAATGACATAACAGTGATTTTCCTTTCCTTGACTTTCTGTCTAGATGTTTCCCACCAAACCACTATGAAAAATCAGAGATTGTAGTGGAGGTTCCTTTTTTATGATAATAAAAATTATGCTTTCTAAATATCATGCATGCTTTCTTAAAAATAAATGCATTTGTATGTAATATTTCCAAGGACTTTTATAGGATCAAATGAAGTAAAGCATCTAAAGTGTTTTGCAAACTTTTGAGCACCATACAACTCCTAACCTCCACTTAATTCTAAATCTATGATTCTATGATCCAGTGTTGAAATTCAATTTATTGTCAAATACACACACACACACACACACACACACACACACACACACACCCCACCACCACCACCACCACCACCACCATCAGCATAAAATCATAGAAAATAGATTCAATTGAATAAATTAAACTTGTGTCTCTCCCAATATGTAGAGAGAAAAGTTTTGACTATCTGATAAATGAAAGGAAAAATAGGAATAACACACATGAAAAAGCACTTCACTTTTAAATCTAGTATCTTTTCAGTTTTATTTATTTACATTCATTAGGATTTATAGTATAAAAACTATATACAATGTAATGTCTTCAAAGACAATAAAGATGTAGATAGGTATGTGAAAACCTACTGTTTATAAATAAATTTGTCTCTGTTCACATATGAACATACAACTCAATTTTCAAAATAAGAAAACTGTATTTTTGGTTTTGAAGGATTAAAATTAAAATGTGTACAGTAGAAGTCTTAGAAGGAAGTCTTTTTTAGTTGAATTTATATTCAACTAAATAAACAAATTACAATAAACAGGCTGTTAAATATTTAAATGCCAGCTATGTCACTAATATTTTCCCATTATTATTAAGCCTTTTTTGTTCTGAGAAAAAAAAATGGAAAGGAGAATCATCTATGTAGCCATTTTAATTTGAATATTTCCCATTAGTCCTAATGGTGGACACTTGAAAGGTATAATCAAGGAGTAGAGAATGCAATTTAGAATATGCTAAATTGAAAAAAAAAGTAATTTGAAATTAAGGTGCTAAGTTGGAATGCAGGAAAAATGAGGGAATGAAGATTGTAGAATTCTGATTCATAAAGCTAGCTATTTAATACAGTAATACAGAGCAAGTGGCATGTAATTTTCAAAAGTTGACATTGCTGTAAATGATATCTCAGACAAAGCTCTCCCCTTTAGAGAATAAAATAGTTTTCCAAAGAGGTGATATTGTAGGCAGTCTCTATATTTTTCCTCTTATATAATTATTGGAGCTTACTTTTTTAAAGAAATTCTTATTTCAGACTCGAATATAAAGAGCAAAGGACATCTGTGAGCATGTGGATGGCAGTAAAAATGTAGAATTGTTTGAATGTTCATTAGAATGAAGATTAATAACAATAGTCATGTAGTTTCAAACACATTAAGTCCAATGAAAAGATTGAGTAGTGAGGTTATGGGGGTTGACACAAGTATAAATAACACCCTTGTGCAAGATAAAACTAGCAATAAAATATTTGTTTAAAAGTATACTTTGATGCAAGCATTGCAATCATATATAGAAAATTTGCCAATATCATCAGAGTTGGGGATATGTCCATTTTGTTAAAACAGATACTTGGTATTTTGGGAGAATAACAATTTAGGACTTCAGGGTATATTTGTTCTAGTCTCATTTCTATCAGTCTCTAAGCCATGGCTTAGAAAATTATTTTAATGGTTATCTGTAGGCAAAGAATTAATTACCTCAGAATCAATTTGTGTAAATCTCCTAGAACATTGGATTTTTAGGAAAGAGGGAGGGAGAAGGAGAAAGAAAGGAGGAAAGAAGGAAGGAAGGAAGGAAGGAAGGAAGGAAGGAAGGAAGGAAGGAAGGAAGGAAGGTAAATAAGATCATCGTCACTTATAGAGGTGTTTTGAGGTTACATATAAAAATGTTAAAATATTTTGAAAAGAAAAAAAGTATAAAGTTCTTTTTTCTATATATCTTATTATCACTAAATGGGAATAAGGAGAAGAGTATACTTTTAGCAAAAATGTGTACATAAAGCTGATGAGATTTAAGAGAAGAAAAAAAAAAAACAAATAAAAATCAGTGATAGCCCTCAAGCCTAGAGGAGGACTTCAAGAGGAAACTATACAATGTGGAATCAGAAAGCACAGCAGGGAAGAAAGTATTTGGACATAGGTGGAGATTTTTCTCCTTTTCCCACATGAACTCTTTCTCTTTGGTAAGGTTCCTATTATGACTGTTCCTTTTTATTCCTGATGTCACTAGTACTTTTAATACCTCTCCTTTAGAACATGGCAGGAAGCAAAGTCTTGTCAATTTCAGGTGTTTTGCCCCTATGGTCAGAATTTATCAGAAACACATGAGATCACCATTATTTTCATTGTGAAAGTATGTAATTGTTTCATGTATTACTTGAGTAGATAGCCACTCTCAAATTCTGTCATTCTTTGATTACAATATGGTTCCTTTGATTTGGAACAGATAGATTCAGAACTCTATTATACCACAAATGAAAGGTTTGAGGAGGTTATTTAATGAATCTCTGTCCAGAACTGACTTATTAGGTCATCAAATTTCTGACAATTCATTATTGTCCTCATTGTCAATTCAGTAGCAGCAGAAGTAGTAGGGGGAGGTCATAGTGGTAGTGCTAAGTCTCTTAGCTTACACTGTGGCATATTTTGAAAAGAACTTGATTTTGGACTGATTTTTTTATCTTTTCTTTATTTTTCTTCCTTTTCTTGTCTATTTTGTTTTTCTTTTGCTTTTTTTCCCCTTTTTTGAGTGAGAAGAGTGAGGTCAGGGATAGTGGAAATGGTATGATTCATTTTTTTTTCTTCTACACATTATTCTCAAATACTTAAATGTATCTGTTATCTCATTGATTCAGGAGTTTCCTGCACATGCAAATTACAACCCATTCATTTGTACCTATTCTATTTAACTTTTGTCCATGTCGTCCACAAAATTTGCACTAGGGTTCTACTAAACTTTCTAGAGGTAAAGGAGAGAAGGGAATAATTATTTATAACATAACACCTACTATGCATCAGGCATTGCCATATGTGCTTTATTTCACTTGGATTATTTAACTTGGAGAACTTTCTCACTTTCTCAGGACATCGTGAGTGTACCATGATAGCACTCTGGCTTTCTATCTGTCTTCCCTCACTCTCAAGTGTCCAGTCCATCATCTTCTTGTGATACAGTTTCTTGATCAGTAAGCAGCATATTAGCACTCTTTCACATTAGCTCTTCAGAATTCACTCTAATAATGATGAACAGTAATGATATTTTAAAAGTAATTACTCTAAATATTTTAATTACTTTTATGTCTCGTTACTATTTGCTGCTTATTGTTTAAGAACATCGTAATTATAATCTACAGAGATTTTGTGATATGATGTGAAGTGTCCTGGATGTAACATCAGAACATCAGGGTTCCAATGTCAGCTCTTCCACTTACCACTTCCATGACCTTGGTCAAGTCATTTCATATTTTTTCTGTGGCATAATGGACATTGGTCTAGATAATCTCTAAATTACTTCTGATTCTAGGATCATGAGATTTCTATTTAAATGGCTTGTTATTTCATCAGGTCATCTCATCATTCATTCCACCAATTTAGTCAATGACCCAAGGACTCAAGATTTTTGTATATAAATAACTATCTTGAAGTCACCCCAGTGCTGAGCTTCTCCAATAATAAGTAAGCTTATATTTGGTCAACATATAATGCAGTCAGTCAATGGGACTGAAAAATTTCCTAGATTGTAAAAACCTCCTGATTTTGGAATTTATTGACATAATTTTAGAACCTAGACTCATCTTGCCACAATAGTGATGCATAAGAAGAAAAGTTAGTGGGTGTGTCCATAATGTTCCCATGTAATAGACATTTTTTTGATACATTCTTTTCAAACTCTGGGCAGAGTGTGCCTTTGTGCCCCTTTCTTCCAGTTTTCCCCAACTCATCTGCTCACTAGAAAAGTACCTTTCTAGGAATATTAATCTTTAAAAAAAAAGGAAACAATGCTTTAACCAAAAGAATGTCATTTTCATTGTGGATTTCTGCTATCAATAGCCAGGATGAGAGATTTTTATTTTTTTAACTATATAAATAGGTACTCTGACTCTTGACTTGAAAAATCATCCCTGACATCTAGTCCATGTGAAACTTTCCTATCTACTATGCCAAAGCCACTGAGCAATTTTGTTTTCTTCAGTAGTAGACTCTATTACAAAGGTCTGTTATGTTATTAATTTTAGCAAATAATCAAGATTACTCCTCATGGTTCTTTCATATTATATTTTGTTTGATCTGTTTTCTTTACATAATATGTATGTGTATTAATCTATAAAGTGGGGTGATAGTGGAATAAATCAGAGTTTCTTAACCTATTTTATACCACGGACTTGTTTTTCAGTCTGTCAAAGTCTAGATCCACTCTCAAAATTGCATTCTTAAATAACTGAAAGACATGCTAAATTTCAGGTAAAGATCAATGTAAATAACAATGTATTTTTTTCCCATCCAAGGTCAAAGAACTTACAAAATATTTGAGATTATCTAGACCAATGTCCATTATGCCACAGAAAAAAATATGAAATGACTTGACCAAGGTCATGGAAGTGGTAAGAGGAAGAGCTGAAATTGGAACCCTGATGTTCTGATGTTACATCCAGGACACTTCACATTGTATCACAAAATCTCTGTAGATTATAATTACAATGTCCTTAGACAATAAGCAGCAAATAGTAATGAGACATTTAAGAACCCCCAAATTATATTATCTTTGAGATATCTGCAAGGTCTAGTAGATCTGGAGACCTATGGTTTTTGTGTCTAGGTTAGAGTTGAACCTGTACTTTAATTCACATAGGGAAACCAGGTGAGAAAACCCCCTCTTGCATTGCAGGTTGGTAGCTTCATTGAAACTTATGGTTATATGGAGCTATCTGGAGCATTGAGAAGTTAAGTGATTAGCCAGGATCTCACAGTCAGTATATGTCAGAAGTAGTACATTAATCTAGGCTTTCCTGGCTTCAGGGTAAAATTTCTGTCCAGTGTGGCAATAAACCAAGCATTTACATAAGATCCATTGTATTTTTAAAATTATGGTCATTTAGAGTAAGATTTAATGCTAGAAACATTCATGTGAAAAATAAATGATTCATTCACAAGAGAATACACCTGGGTATTGTCCCAGGCTTGAAATCATTCAATCCACTCACCCTGACCTTTTTGTTGATCTTAAACCTACTCCAGGACTTTACCTCTGAGTTTCAAGTTAATTCTAGCATTAAAATCCTACATTTATAATTGATTTCAAGCAGTGGCAGCTTTTGAAAGCTGCTAGTTATGAATTACCTATCAGGAATGCTTTGCATCATGTGAATTGTCTTACTTAGCTGGTAACACTAAGCATGATACTGTTGTACAGGGGCAGGGATGGGTCAGTGGCATTTGTGCACCACAGAACAAGAAGTTTAAATAGTCTGTACCCCTTCTTGAACTTGCATCCTCTGCATGCTACTGTCAAACAGATTAACTACATAAGCTTGATTTATCAAAAAAAATTAATAAATATCATGAAAAACATAAATGTATCACATTAAAATATGATCATTATAAAATGTGATACTTTAAGAGGGTCTCTTTTTATCGCACCTTCTTCCAGGGTTACTCGAAATCCTAGTTTACTGAATCTCCAATTATTTTCTCTTATATCTTTCCTTTTTGCCTCTCCCTATTCCCACGGACAGAAATTGAGAAACTAAATCATAAAGTAGGTCTCACAGGAAAAATAAAACTCCCAGCAACTTATCTCTAATCCTAATAGATGCCTCTCCATTTTTCCATATTGCCTGTTTTTGTTTGTTTTTATTTTAATGTGAATACCCCAAACTTCTATGTCATGTTTCATCAATTCTTATCTGGATTTTGTGTGAGCTAGTAATTAGAATACACATATTCCCTTAGATACAAACAAACCATATCTGAGTAAGATAGAAACTTACTTTCACTACCTAATTTGAAATTGCAAAAATATTAGCTTATGTCTGAAGTTGTTCTCGTAACAGTGCTGAATTTATTTCAGAATAAAAAACATTTACAAATCACATTTGAAGTGAAAGTTTAATAAAGTTTTAAAACAAATTTTTGGTCAGAGGATCATGGAAATATGTGTCACAAGACAGAAAGGACTTTTGAGACCATCTTGTCCTTTCCCTTCTTTTTGCAGATAAGGAAACTGAGACCCAGATTGATTAAATGATGAGCTCAGGTTCTCATCTGTGTCATAAGCAGGATTCAAACTGGTCCTCTGACTCCAAACCCACATTCATTCTCCTGTAAAAGCCTTTATTTATACATATTAATAATAATAATAATAAATAATGTTAGTATTTACTGTGAATCACTTCTTCCCGGAGAGTTGAATATATTTAGAGATTTTCTGTTTGGATTTCATAATAGCGTAAGTGTTACATATAGCATACTTCCAAATTCTTCCATATTCCCCACAGCCTTGATGATATATTAATTACATATCACAGATATTTTTTAAAGTTTCCTGTTTCTCTGAGATTGGTAAAGTCACATTCACTATTAAGTGTAATTACAGTTTTGAGCAGTGCTCAAAAGGCACATTACAAAGTTATAGACATTCCTTGAACAATTAATTACCAGTAAAAATCATTATAGAAGAATTACCTTTGATGTTTACAATGTCGTAAATGAAGTCAAATGTAAGACTGGGAATCAAAGAAATTTAAAGTGTGAAGATCTTAAAGTGCAATGACATTCCTGTCATTACAGTCACCTCAATTCACTTTTTACATCTATGGCATTGTGTGTGTGTGTGTGTGTGTTAAATGAAAAACTTTGAACTAGAAATTTTTTTTTATGGTTCAGTATTTTAGGGAAGCTAACTTTTTAAATTAGCATAACATGTGGGTAAGGGATACATAAAATATATAAAGATAATAAATGATAGAATATAGATAACTTGAAAATGAATAGATAGATGGATGGATAAATAGATACATACATAGATAGATATACTTATATATATATATATATATACACATAGATAGGTAGATAGATAGATACATACATACATACATGCATGCATGCATACATACATATTAGGGAACAGCATATAGTGTAGTGGGAAGAGGACTGATTTTATGCCAGTGGACCTGAGTTTGAATACTGATTTTGCTTCTCTTTCTTTGTATGACCTTAGGCAAGACACTTAACCTCCCTTGAAATTGGTTTTCTCATCTGTAAAATGAATCAGAATAAATCATCACTAAGATTCTTTCCAATCCCTGTACCAACCTCCCAGGGTTATTATGAAGATCAAATGAGATACCATTTATATAGCACTTAGCTCAATGCCTGGCATATGGTAGACACTGTAAAAATAATAATTATCATCATAATTATTATTAGTGTTATTTCTCTCATCCTCATAGATTATGAGTACATTGTGTTAAGACCCTAAAAGAAAAAAAAAGTGGTACCTTTTTAAAATATTTTTTTTAATACAGAAAGCTATACATAAAGGATCATACTCAAAGTGTGTGTATAGTAATCTATCAGTAACCTCTATCTCTCAACCTATCAATTTATAAAATATGACTGTAAATTTGTAAGTGTTCATCTTTACCACATTATTATGGCTAATTATGAAAACAAATAGAAAACATGGAGTCATCAGACTCAAAAACGCTTCTTTACCTCATATAAACTTTTAAAATATATATGTGTATATATATATGTATATATATGTATATATACATATACACATATATTTCTTTTTGTACAGCAAAAGAATGGCATTACTTTCAGCAGAGGAGAGTTTGTGATTCTTAAATATTCATGAAGCACAATAGTTTCACAACAAATCAAATTTAATTAAATGATGCATTTCCTCCACTTACAAAAGGTTTATTAAAGGTTTATTTGCTCATGCTAATTAAAGCGTTAGAGTAAAAATCCACATGAAACTTGGCACTAACAATTAAAAAAAAATGCAAAGATTTCTTGCCTCAGTGCAGTACCTTGCCATGTTTAAACTGCTCTGCTTGTCATTTAGAATCTTTAATGAAACCAGGGAGGAGGCTATTTATTTGCATAATAGGACATAATTTGCTGTGGTGAGGTTTTAATTATTTATAGGCTGTCTGAAATATTTAAAATGGCATCACTAAGGAGCATGAAGTGTTGGATAATGCCTTCATTTCAGGTTTCCTGCCGTTTCTTTTATGGGTCAAGCGATTTATTTCTAATTAGCATACCAGGCTAGTGGCTCTAAAAACATAAGGAAAACAAATTGGTTTCAGTCTGTTTGCAGCTTGAGTAGTTTGTGAGTGCCAAGGGTCACTGACAGAGAGAAAGTAGATGGCATGGGATAGCGCCAAAAGTCAACCCAGTACATGAAAAGCAAAGACTAGACAAAATTATAGATTTATTTGTGCATACGATTTACAGTACATATTAAGCTGTTTGTGGGAGAGGTTAAGGAGGGAGGTTGGGGGGTGATCTAGTTAATGGATTGTATGTTAAAATCTTATTCAAATATTTTCAAATGTTAAGACACCATTTATGGAAAAAGGTATCAAACTAAACAAAAATGTTCTCTTCCCCTAAATAGGCTGCATAGGATAGACCACAAGTTCCTGATGATAATTTAGCAAATATTTGAGTGTCATGAGAAGATTTCATTTATGAAACTTATGAAATCTTATTACTCTATCCAGGCAGAATCCTACTAGCAAACACAAAACACTCTTATTTGCAGTATAGCTCATTGAAGCCAAGACATTCTGCAAAGGAAGCAAAATTAATGCTGAGATAAAGGGAGATAAGATGTGTCTGGTAAATAGTGCCAATTTAGATTATATATAAAAGTACTAATACCACACATTTCTAGAGCACATTACAGTTTTATGATTTTACAGATGAACAAATTCATCTGAATGAAGCCCTTTAGAATGTGAGTTCCTTGTGGGCAGGGACTATGTTTGTTTTTCTTCATGATCCCAGAGCTTAGCACAGTGCTGGCTCAGAAACACTTAACAGATAGGATTTCGACATGCTCAGGGTCACATAGCAAGTACTTGTGTGAGGCTGGATGAAAAAGTAGGATCAGACTTCAAATCCCATCCTCTCTATTATACCAAGTGGAGATAATGAAATGACAATTCTCTTTTAGAAATTTAGAAATTATCCACAATATCTTAATTCATTATTAAGTCACTTCCAATAGTACCTAATATCGATTTTAGATCCCCCTACCCTAACTTATTCAAAACACTCTTTGAATGTTGGTTCTTATAATGTTAATTATAAGGATGTAATTTACAGCACATTGCATCATATTTCCCATTCAAATTTCATGTAGATTCTGATCAGTCCATCCAAAGAACATTTCAGATCTAAATGATGAAGGCTACATTGTTGTCAAACATATTCTCTCAGCTGTCACCTTTGGAGCCAAAAACACAGATAGAGAGGAAGCTGCCAGATGTCAAGGAGCAGCCTTTGGGTATTATGGAAAAGATCCTCTGTGTCCTCTAAGTAGTAGACAGCTGCTTGTTATGTGAAGAGAGCAGTCTTGTGAATTATCTATCGCTGAGGCCAAGTTAAGTGCCCAGGTGTGTGGTGGTCAGTAAATGAGCTGTTCCAGAAGGCTGGGTAAGGAGCAGCTCCAATCTGTTGGAGAACATTTGGAGCCGCTTTCTTTGGGGGCTAAGAAACAGCTGGTGATTTTCTAGGTATTGACTTCCTTCCTTGGTTACCTGGGACTGTCAGGTGTAGGACAGTACAGTAAGCACTATGGGGAGTACAAAAAACTGAAGGTTTTTCATGCCCCTCAAATAGTGTTAAGAGTGGCAAATGAGTCAAAAACCCTGGGTTCAAAAGCTACCTCTGAAGCTCATTACCTCTTTGGCCTCAGACAAAGATATAGAACCTCCCTAGGCCATTTTCCTCATCTGTAAAATAGGGGGAGGGGTGGGCTAAATGATTCCTAAGATACCTTCCAGCTCCAGATATATGGTGCCATTATAATAACTATGTGGTAGAGATTTTTATATCTCAGCATATAATATACTTGGGGATACAATAATAGAGAAAAATTTAAAAAGCATTCATATGACATTGATCAAAGTCGATTAACTTATCTTGGCCTCAGCTTCCTTGTCACCACATAAAGTAAGGGATAGAGGGAGGAATTAATGATGTCTACAGTCCCCATAGGGCTAAATCTATGATGTTACTGACTAGATAGGGCAACTAGGTGGCATGGTGGATGGAGAGATGGGTCCAGAATCAGGGAGATGTCAGTCCATATCCGACCTCAGCACTTACTACCTGTGTGACTCTGTACAAGTGACCTACACATGTTTGCATCTGTTTCCTCATCTGTAAAATGAGCTAGAAGAAAAAAATGGCAAACCACTCCAGTGTATTTGCTAAGAAAACCCTAATTCAGGTCATGAATAGTAGGACAAAACAGAAACAAATGAACAAACAAAACAGAATAAATCTATGAAAAAAGATCCACTAATCCAAGCAACCTAAAATCAAATATGAATCAGAAGGTTATTCATGTAAAGTCTCCTGAAGAAGCTAAATTATATATATATATATATATATATATATATATATATATATATATATATATATATATATATATATATATATTGTGTGTGTGTATTTATATATGTATATTTGCTTTTTGGAGGAAGGAAGGTATGGCAGTTGGGGTTAAGTGACTTGCCCAAGGTCAGACAGCTAATTTTTTGTGTTGCGTCTGAGGTCAAATTTGAACTCAGGTCTTCCTGACTTCAGGGCCAGTGCTCTATTCACTGCGCCACCTAGCCACCCCACAATGAGATATATTTTGAAGAAAGGAAGGACTTGAAGCAAGAAAAAGATTATAAAGGAGAGGGTGAGCAGATGTCTTCATCTGACAGTGTGACCTGAACATTCTTCATATTTGAAGACCTATTCCAGATGGATGTGTTTAGGAAAAGCTGAAGGTCAGAGGCATTCTGCATATAGCTGTTGTCAATCTATAAATTGTGGTGGGTCTACTTTGTGAGCAGCCATAACTAAAGCAAGTTGATGAGGTTGCTTTATGAAATAGTATATCAAAGATAAACTCGTCCAAAGGTAATTGACAATGTAGCAATTTGTCAATCACCAGGAGGCCAGAGCTCAGCCCCTGGGCAATGGCTCTGTACCCTAATTATTTTTTCCTCTGAGGAACATTAAAGGCCAGGAGGAATATTTAATATCTTTTTCCCATTGGGGGTTGGGGGACGCTATCGCATTCTTGGCACTCAGACTGTGAACTTCAGAGAGGAGAGAATGCCCTAGGATGGAATTCAAGAAGGTTAAATGATGTTCCCTGGAGAAAAGAAATGGATTTGCTCAGAGGGTGGTGCTAAGATTTATTGAAAGGTAGATTGGCTTATTCTATATTAAGGGATTACTGAAAAAAAACAAACAAACAACAACAACAAAAAAAAACCATAGCATTCCAGGATGACAGTGCAGTGCATTGGAAAGGACAGTGGACCTGAGTTCAAACCCTACCCTTGTTACCTTCTGCCTCTGTGACCTTGGGCAAGTCACTTAGCCTGGGTCTTAGTGACCTTATTTTTAAAATGATAACTTTGAAATGGCCACTTAAGCCTCTTCCAGTTGTACATCTGGGAGTTTCTAAATAAGTGAATTGGATCTAGATTGAGCATAACCTCCTATAGAAGGAATTGTTTTTTCTTTATATTGGCATAACATCATATTTTAGAGCTAAAAAGCCTCTATTTTATCAATGATCCACAGAGTCTTTACTCACACTCTGAGAGCTTCATGAGAAAAATCCGGGGAGGCAGCATAATCTAGTGAAAATTATTCTGGACTAGTAATAAGAAAACCTGAATCTGAATGCCACTTCCACTCTTGAATTGTGAATATGACCTCTCTTTCCACTTATTCCCTAAGGATCTTAATAACACCTGGGCAATCAGCAATTAAGGACTACTATAAAAATCAAATACGATACAATATTTTAGGCCTCAGAAGAAGGTAAGTTTCTTGAGGGCAGGGGCATATCTCTAAGGCATAGCATAGTATCTTACACTTAGTAGATCCTAGAAAAATTATCATTTCCATTATATTTGATTACAATTACTTTGAAAGCTATAAAGTGTAATACAAAAGTAAGATTTCTAACATTCAGAAACAGTGGGAAGGAGATGATATTCCCTATTCCCAACTTCCAGTGAGAGTAGTCATAATTCATATACATATATATTATGTATATATGTGTAAATATATGAGGGATGTATGCATATGTGTATTGTGTGGGTATGCATATAAGTGTTTATAGGTATACATATAAGTATATGTATGTGTCTGTTATACATATATATGCACACATATGTGTCTATGTATGTGTGTGTGTACACATACAAAAAATCATAGATTTAAAACTGAAAGGAATCTTATATGTCCTCTGGTCCCACCAATTAATTTTGCAATTGAGGAATATGAGGCCCAGAAAAACTGATTCATTTTGTCTAGCTCACCAAGTGAGAATAGGGATGGGATTTGAACTCACAGCCCCTGATCCCTTATACAACTTTCTTTCCACCATACATATATAGGTAATTTGACATTAAATTTCAACAAGGTTATTAGTAGATCTAGGAGAGCTAGCTGGGTAAAATTGTGTCCAGAGCCATGTATAAAATGTACAGACCCCAAAGCAAAAATTCATAAAGCTCTTTTAATGTTTTGTTAGCTATAAAAAATAAATAGATCATGATCATTTTTTTCTGTTTCAAGGCTTCTTTGTAATGTGGTTGACATTGAAAGAGTATTTATAGCTAGGATAAAAATGTTCCAAATTTCTACTCTAGTATCTTGTAAATTATTTTAGAATCTTTAAGTAAATTCAGAATGACTAGGAAAAAAGGGAGGGGCTGAGATTCAGATATAGATGGGGATCATATAAAAAGGACATGATTCATCTCCTATAAAGTTACAAAGTCATTATTAGTTTGTGACATATGAATATGGATGGACATGGATAGATTATGGATATATCTAAACCTAGAAATAGTTTTATAAAAATGGCAGAAATTACTTATTTTTTCTGCTTAAGAGTTGACAATGGTAAGGTCCAAACCTTACTATTTTGAAATGCCTTAGACATATTTGTGAATAAATTAATCATTATATTTAATAACTGGATCAAATTTATAAGGCTCATAAAGGAAATAATATAATAATTAAATATTAATTGTGATAAAATCAGAGAACAGTACACCAAAACTCTGTTACTGTCTCTTTTTTATCACTAAGTAGGCATAATCCAGAATTAAGAAATCTAATTGTTCACAACTAGATTTATTTGTACTGTTTACCTCCTGAGCCTCAGAACATTTCTCTTTCATTATTATGATTGATTTTTAATTGTTTCAGCTCAAGAGGTTTTTGTTCTATTCTTGGGAGTTTTCTAATATTGCAACAACCTTTTCTGAATGGAATCATTCCTGTATAAGTAATATTCAGCAAATATGTTTATTAATTGCACAGGCTAATTAGCAAAATTTAAAAATTAAACAAAAGAATAGCCAAAATGCAGCTGTTGACTCTAATTGTTCTACCATCATTTTCCCTCCAAATGACTATTTTGAAAAAGAAACAAACAAAAAAAAAACCCACTTTTTTTAAAAGGAAAGTTCTAGAATTCTAGAGTGATTATTTTCTTTCCCCCAGATAATATGCCTTCACTTACACTAGGGGCTGCTCACTGACAAAGTGGATAAAGTGCTGGCTCTTGAGTCAAGAAGTGAATTCAAATTTTGTCTTAGCTGTGTGACCCTGGACAAGTCACAATTACTTTTGCCTCAACTTCCTCAACTGTAATGTCTTTCAGGGTTGTTGTATCAAATTAGAAAATATCTATAAAGTGCTTAGCATAATACCTGATACATAGTAAATGCTATGGTGCCATAGCACACAGAGCTCTGGACCTAAAGTTAGGAATACTCATCTTCCTGAGTTTGACCTCCAACTCAAATTTGACCTCAGACACTTACTAGTTATGTAACTCTGGGCAAGTCACATAATGATGTTTGCCTCAGTTTCTCATCTGTAAGAAGAGCTGGAGAAGTAAATGGCAAACCTCTTCAGTATCTCTGCCAAGAAAACCACAAAAGGGATCACAAAGGGTCAGATATGATTGAAACATCCAAACAACAAATGTCATATAAATGTTAGCTATTATTAACTATTGTCATACTTAGGATTTGTTTTCATTTTAAAATGGGGGGTGCTTATTAAAGACTTTCACCATTACCTCTATTTTTTCCCTAGGGATTTTTTTAATATGATTAGGTCAGCTGTGTAAGTCAATCAGGAAGTATTTATTGGTGTTTGCCAGGAGCTACTATGCTAAGCATTGGGAATACAAATAAACACAAAAATATGACCACTGCTCTCCCTCAAGGACCTCCATTCTAATAGAGCAGACAACTTGTAAATTGTTTACAGACAAGATATATAGTACGTAAATGGGATATTATCTTAGAGACGGACAGCTAGGTGGCACAGTTGATAGAGTATCTGGCAGGAAGTGGGGAAGACTCTTCTTTCTGAGTTCAAATTTGGCCTCAGACACTTACTACCTAGTGACCCTAGGCAAGTCACTTAACCCTGTTTGCCACAGTTCTTCATCTGTAAAATGAGCTGGAGAGGAAATGGTGAGCCACTCCTTATTTTTACTAAGAAAATCCCAGATATTCATGAAAAATCTCACATGACTGAAACAACTGAATAACAGTTGTTGAGATAGCACTCCTAATATTACCTTTAATTGCTATCCATTATTCTTTATAGAAAGAAAATGTTGATTGGCTTAGATCCATTATTAAATGTACAATTGGCATCAAAAATGTTTTTAAATGTAAATAAACATTTGTAGAGGGGCTGCACCTAAAGATTTTCTTATCCCAAAGAGTCCAGAGTCTACCCACCAACTATGCTCATATGATAATCTACTGAATACATAGGGGTTCTTATCCCCTGTGATATATTGTCTCTACCCACCATTTTTAAAGCTCAGCATCTGGGTTTGACAATACTAATCAAAATGAATATGATTCTCAGAGCTCCCCTGGCTTATTAATATGTCCAGATAACTAGACAAACCTCTGAATTTTAGTGTTCCAATGAGCAGGGCTGTTATAATAGTAATATAGTCTACTAGATCTAGAGTTGAAAGGGACCTTAGGGGTTACCTCACCTCCAAAACTTTTTTTTTTTAAATATGAGGAAACTGAAGCCCCGTATTGTAGGTTAAGCTCAAATCCATCTGAATTTCTGATGATAATTATAACAAATGGGAATCTTGACTTTATCCACTCTTCTTATTTGGTTGGGACTGCTAAATGGCACAGTGAACATAGCACTGTACCTGGAGTCAGGAAGTCCTCAGTTCAAATCCAGCCTCAGACATTTACCAGCTGTGTGGCCCTGTACAAGTCACTTAACTCTTATTTGCCTCAGTTTTCTCATCTGTAAAATGAGAATAATAATTTAAATAAGAATAATTTAATAAGAATAATAATTTAATAATAAAAATAACCCAAAGAGTTGTTGTGAGGATCAAATGATATAAATGTAAAACACATAAACATAGAGCTTGGAACATAGTAAGAAACACAAAAATGGGAAGTTATTATTATCAGCTATTATTAACCTTGCAATTAAAGTTCCATCTTTCTGTGCATATTGAGAGATTGTTTTTCCTTATTAATACAGAAACGTATTTACTAAAGAATAGCCAAATGGAACACTACTTGTATTTACATTATGTTTATTTCTGAATGCATGTATGTGCATCAAATTAACTAAACTTTCTGTTCATTTAATAAATACTTTAAACGCTTTTATTATTTCCAGGAGGGCTTTATTATTTTGTCAATAGGGAACACATCTCACAATAGAAATCATGTGAACTGAAGGCCCCTTTGAAAGACCTCTTCTTGTTATTTATGAATTAGACAAGTGATTAGTGAAGTTGAAGATAATAAATCTCATTTATTATCACAGTTTAATTAAGTCAACTCTTTTTACCCTAAAAACAACAGACAAGTTCCAGATATTGGCAATTTCCCTAATCATTGTCCTTCTGTTTATCTGGGATTTACTTCTAAAAAAATGGAAATTAAAATTTAATCAGGGAGTGAACCATATGAGAACATTAATTCTCAGGCAAGTTCTCCAGTTTTCTTAGAGAAATGGCAAAAGAACACTAGACAGAGAGTACTGAGACCTAAAATCCAGCTTTCGTTCTGAAAATAACTTGCTGTACCAGCTTAAGGAAGCCCTTATGCATCTATCTATTAATTTCTCTTACTCTAAGATGGTAGCAATATTTAGCTAATCTAGTATATGTAGGTAGGTGCAAAGGAGATACTAGATATAAAAATTTCTTTGAAAAAGTTAAAACTGTCACACATGATATAATAGTAATAATAATAAATTCATTTCCCCAATAATGATTATATTAACAATAATAAGCAAGAGTAAAAATATAGCTTATGCTTTTTTCCCCATTGCTTTCTTCAAAAAAGAGAGAAGATGGTGTAGTGGATAAAGTGCTGGTATCAAAGCCAAAGCCCATATCAAAGCTGAGCTTCCCCTCTGGTTTAATTCATATTTCTACCACCCATTGGCTTTGTGACTTTAGGCAGGTAAAGTATATTCCTGGTGTTCAAGGAAGCTTTCCAATACTAATTTGTAGAGAATATGCTTATTTGAATTTGTAGAGGAAATAGCCTCATTCAGAAAGTCTGTAGACACTTCTCAAAGTATGATCTGGTGACTCTCAGGGATCCCTGAAGCCCTTTCCAGGGATCCATAAGATGATCAAAAATTGCATAATAGGGCGGCTAGGTGGCGCAGTGAATAGAGCGCCGGCCCTGGAATCAGAAGGACCTGAGTTCGGAGCCGGCCTCCGACACTTAATCCGCACAAACAAAAACCTAGCCGTGTAACCTTGGGCAAGTTACTTAACCCCAATTGCCTTAAAGGGGCGGCTAGGTGGCGCAGTGAGTAAGAGCGCCGGCCTCGGAGTTGGGATGACCCGAGATCAGATCCGGCCTCAGAAAATGAGCACCCACGCATAAATAATGACTAGCCGTGTAACCTTGAGCAAGTTACTTAACCCCAATTGCTTAAAAAAAAAAAAAAAAAAATTGCATAATAATTTTAAGTTGTTTTAATTGTTAATATGGTAAATATCATAATTAGCTATGTTAATACATTAAATACCAATAGATATAACCCGCATCTCTTTTGGGGTTTCTTGGTCATTTTTAACAGTGTAAAGGGCTCCTGGGACCAGAAGGTTTGAGAATTGCTGCTGTATACTAATGACATCAGAGATCCAGTCACTATCTATTTTATAAATGAAGGAAGAGGATAATGTGTAAGACTAAAAGAAGATATTAGGACAGATTTAAAAGACAATTGATTAATTTCTGTTGCAAGTCACCAAAGAATCCCACACAACTCTTCTCTAAAGCATAAATCTGATCAGTTTCAAGCCCATGTTCAATGAACTCCTCTGTTTGGCATTGAAATCCCTTTACAATCTGACTCAACCTACTTAACCTTCAGGGCTCTTAAACATTTCTGCTCTCTCCATGCACTTAAATTGGCCTGTTCCTGCTTCTCACACATACCATTTTGTTTCCCGAGATATCTCTGTGCCTTTGAATTGGCAGTAGTCTATACCTAGAATGATCTTCTTCCTTATCTCTACTCCTTAGAATCCCTAGGGTTCCTCAAAGGTCAGCTCAAATACCACTTTCTACATGAAACCACTCCTAGTCACATCATGCCATCCTCTTCTTCCCCCCACCTTCATGCTTCCTATCCTTCTACTTGGTTATTGTACAACATCAGGGTGACATGAAGTCCCTCACTGAGGAGGAAGAGGATTTTGAAGGGAATGGAACCAGGTGAATACAGAAGGTACATTTTGCTTACCTATCAATTTTGCCTAGGACCATCTATATTGTGGACCATCCCTATTCCCTCGATTTCATTAAAAAAATAAATTGCATTGCATCTGTCATCAAAATAGAATTATAACATTTTACTGGAAGGACCTTAAAAATGATCAAGTCCCTTCTCCTTATATTTTGGATGAGTAAAATTAAGCCCAGAAAGGTGCTAATTGCTCAGAGAATTGCTACTTAAGTAGCTAGCTAAAGTAACTTTAGAAAGAGAATAAGGGAAAGTAATGATAGCTTATTTCCTTTCCCAGAGAATCTGTTGAACATTAATAGTATAAAAACATTATTTTTACTCAAGAGTAGTGGGGCTGGGCAGCTAATTCTGTGACCCTGGACAAGTTGCTTAATACTGTTTGCCTCAGTTTCCCCATCAGTAAAATGATATGGAGAAGAAAATGGCAAACCACTCCAGTATCTTTGCCAAGAAAACCCCAAATGGGGTCATGAAAAAGTTAAATACAGCTGAAAAACAACTGTACAAAAACAGAGTAAGACTGAGTGACCTAATGAGAAACATTTTAATAAAGATATAGATGGGTCTTTTAATAAAGATATAGATAGCAATAGATAGGTCTTTTTTCTAACACCCCTCTAATTATTCCACTTCTTTTTGAAAGTCTATCTTATGTATCATCTCATATCCTAAAAAAAGAGAAAAAATCCCATTCAGATTATGCTTTATTTGAAATTAATTACCCTGCAACAAATATGCTATACAAAACATCATCCCTGCCTTCACTGAAACATTTCTGATTATGTGACAATCATACAAATAAGTATTTAGATTCAGAGGCTTTCTACTAATAAATATTTCCTGATCTTTAAAACATAAAAATCTGTTTTATGTAAGTGCCAGCTTAGAAAAATCATACCTTTTTTGATTTTCTATACCACACATTTAAAGAGATTCAGAGATGTGTCATGAAGAGATTGTAAACGTGTTTCTTAACCTCTGAAGGTAAATTTTCTGATACCATTATTGTGGTTATGCTTTGGTTATTTGAAGTTAAATATCAGTAATCTCCCTAATAAATCATATGGACTTTAGCTGCAAGAGTAGGATTTTCTTATATTTATTTGAAATGTATATTTCTTAAAGTGGAGGATTACTTTAATTCTCTTTCAGGAAGCTAGAAGAAAGCTATTTTAGTTCAGTTATATGTGAGGCTCACTTGATTGTTTAAAATGCCCACATTTCTTTTGTCTAGAAACTGGGTTTTGATATGGATAGCACTTTTCCTCTGTGGCACTATATTAAAAAAATGATGATTAGCTTGTGGCAATAGGGTAAGTATAATACTATTTAAATAAGAAATGTGTCAAAGCTAAAAAGGAAATACAAAAAATGAAGAGTAAATTGGAGTCAGTTTGGGGAGAGAAAAGTCTTTCCCTGAGGAAGTTAGACTAAGGGAGCACTGTGCAATGAAAATATCCCTACTGCCTTAAATTTCTACAATGGCCCATGATATTACATATTACATAATATGAATTTAGAGGGAGTTGTAGAGGAGTAAGCTTTTATAAGATTTTGTGGGGAACAGAGACTACAAAAAGGCAGGTCTTCCCCATCTTTTATCTTGTCAGTTGATTTGTTTTCTTTCTAAATGTAGGACTTTACATTTATCCTTTTTGACTTTCATCTCCTAGTAGGCAATATAGTATAGTGGAAAGATAATGGGAGTTGTAGGCAGCAAACCTGGATTTACATTTTAGTTCTGCTATTTTCTACCCAGGTGACCTTGAGTAAATAATTGCGTTACCTCTTTGGAGTTTAGTTATCTTAAGCATAAAATGACAGGGTTGGAGATCATCTCCAAGGTTTAGTTATATTAAGCATAAAATGACAGGGTTGGAGATCATCTCCAAGATCATCTCACAGAGAGAACTTATCTTGGGATCATGAAGATGAGTCTTCCTGAGTTCAAATCTGACCTCAGACACTTATTAGCTATGTAGCCCTGGGCAAGTCACTTAACCCAGTTTGCCTCAGTTCTTCATCTGTAAAAGGCAACTGGAGAAGGAAATGGCAAACCACTCTGGTATCTTTGCCAAGAAAACCCTATAGTTGGACATTACTAAACAGCACTAAGGGCAGCTGGGTGATGTAGTGGATAAAGCACTGGGCCTATAGTCAGGAAGATTCATCATCAAGACATCAAATCAGGCCTCAGGTACTTAACTATCTGTGTCATCTTGGGCAAGTTCTTTAACCCTGTTTGCTTCAGTTCCTCGTATGTAAAATGATCTGGAGAAGGAAATAACAAACCACTCTAATAGCTTTGCCAAGAAAACTTCAAATGGGGTCACAAAGAGGTGGACATGACTGAACAACAACAGACCGAGTTATTTCTGAATCCTGATTTTTGTCTTTTAAAATCTAACACTTTAAAGAAAAAAAAAAACAAACTTTTAAGGCTATGCAGTGAATATCCAAGATTCCAGAGGACTGATAATGAAATATACTTTCCATTGCCTGATGGAGGAGTTATAGATTTAGGGGATAGAAGAAGGCATAGAGTGTTTTAAAAGTCAGTGCATTTTTAGGATATTGAAGCATAAAACTACACTGATGGGGCGCCTAGGTGGCATAGTGAATAGAGCACCGGCCCTAGAGTCAGGAGGACCTGAGTTCAAATGCAGCCTCAGACACTTAACACAAAAACTAGTACTGTGACCTTGGGCAAGTCACTTAAGCCCAATTGCCCTCCAAAAAAGAAAAAAAAAACAAAAAACAAAAATACCCTGACTTTTGAAACACTGTATTTTTTTTAATAAAGTCAATTAGGGAAGATATTTTGTTTGACTATGCTTATGCTACAAGGAAATTATTTTTTTCCCTCTTTTTTAAATGGTGTGTGGGAGGAAGTACTAGATTTATTTTAATTTTTAAAAATCTTTAATATATAGAGGTGTACCCTCTATGGCTACAAAAAGATTGTCTCAAGGGAGTTCCTTAACCTTCTTTTAAGGCAGATTGTACAACTATTGTTATTTCCATTGCATAATTTCATGAACTGAAAAAGAGCACATAGGCAACTTTTCCAAATTCATAAAGCTAGTCAGTGATTGTCAGGGTTTGCCCTGTGGTCTTTGGATGATTTGCATATTAGAAAAATGCAACTTCATCTTATTTTCAGTTGCTGATAATACTTTTAAACAGGAAAAGTTCAAGAATAGAGTATTCTGTCATATTGATATATATATATATATATGTATTTATATGTATATACACATTTTTTTACCAGAGTATCACCCATGACTATTTCATATATACTCTAGCCATCTGGATTAGTCAATATTAAAATGCATAGTCTTTAGACAATAATCTGAAGACTAAAAGTTCTTTGATTAATCCCATTGGAGTCATTAGAATCAGCATTATGTAAATGTGTGTTTTGGCTTCTCAAAATTCCTTAGAAATCACCTTGTTCATTTAATGCAATGTCTTTCAATCAAGTTCATTGTTTCTTTCTCACCCCCTTCTCTTTGTGTTTTTAACTTTCTTTTCCTGGTTCATACATTACTGAAATTTAATAGTGTCTCTTGTGGTCTTATCCTGTGTTGAGGTAGAATATGGTCTTGGGATCTAATTGAGATATAATATAGTATTATAACCCCTCATATGCTCTTCAGAGATGAGAACTTTGCACACAGTAGGTGTTGAATAAATATTTGTGGATTGGTTTCATAACTTTTTTTTTCCTTTTTGGTATCAAAAACGTGATGGAATATAGCAGATTTTTGCAAAAATTCTTCTACCATAAATACAAAATACATTTTAGCAGTAAATATAAAAGCTTTATTTTGGTTTTTAGCTATGGCCTAATTTATGAAATACTCTTTTTGTGGAAAATTATACTTTAGATATATAAATATAAAATATCTTTAATGTAGTATATATGTTTGTTATTTTGGTATGGTTGAAATCCTTGAGAAACCTGAATGAACAGTCAACAGGTAGTTTCACGTTTGCTTACCTTTTATAAAGTATTGATTCACTTGCCTTACTTGTTTTATAAATCAAGGTATTTGTATAGTAGATTTGTTTAGACTTGAGTAGTTTGGTTTTTAAATTAGAGAACTGATTTTGCATATATAATTACCTACCTATATATAATTACCTATTTATTTCTCTTCATCTATCACTCCATCTATTGGCTGTTATTTTTCTGTTTAATTCTATAAACTGCAATAGTTCAAGGATCTCTGATTTCTTTGCTATAGGTACCCCTTTCCCTTTTGAGTAGATGGTTTAATGGATTACCATGGTTAAAACATTCATTGCCTGGTGGCCAAGCTTTTCAGTTGACTCATGCATACTCAAACATTTTCCAGGCTGATCAGATATTCTACATCCCATATCCCATTAAAATAATGTACAAGAACTCAGGGTCTTCATTCATGTCATTAAGGAAGAATTGGAGGAGGATTATTTGTATCTGTGTCTGTTTATATCCTCCAGGACTGGCTTTCAAAAAAGGACCCATTTGTCCACTTACTGTGATGTTGTTTCTTCTTTGTTTCTCTAGTTCAATCAATTGAACAAAAATTTATTCAATGAAAACTATGTGAAAGATACCATTCTAATAGCTGAGAGTACAAATATAGCATCTTTTTTCTTTGTTTTGTTTTTTATTAATTTATTTTGGACTTAAATACTCAAACAATGAAAGAGAAACAGAATATATTATGAATTTAATACTAAAAATTAAGTAGAAAATAAAACAAAAACATTGCTGTGTTCACAGCAGAGTATAAGAGAGAATTCAAATTATACAACAATCAATACGTTTCAAGAAAGCCTATATAATGAATACTATGCATTGTGTTCTGAGCTGTCCATCTTTTCTTTGCTTCCTTGTAAATTGCTTTTGTCCTCTGCTTTGCACATTTTACTTCATTCTTTTTCCATCTTCCACACCTGATCTTTCCTTCCCCGAGAAGGCTGCAATTAAACAGGAATATAGATTTGTGTGTATGTGTGTGTGTGTACACACATGCACACACACATATTATACACACACACACACACAAAATATATGCATACATACACACATACATACAGAGAATACTTTCTACATTCTGACAGAATGTAAAAGGAAGCCAGAAAGCAGTGTGTATATATGGAGATGAAGGTTCAAAGTATGCACAACCCATGGGCAGGCAGGCAGGCAGAGAAGCATGGGACTAAAGTACAGAGAGCCAGGGATCTCTAATTTTTTTTTCCACCAAGAAATTGAAGGTAAGTAACTTGCCCAGGGTAACATAGCTATTACTTTCTTTCCTTAAATTTTTGTAGCATTCTGTCTTTTATACTTTTCACGTATGCTCTCACTTGATCTCACAAATAAGCCTGTGAGGGTTGTAGTTTAAAGTACCATTATCCCTTATTGCAGATAAGAAATCAGAGGTTTTAAAAGTGAAACTTATTTACCTAAAAGTTTTACCTCTAGTAATTTCTTGAATTACTTACTTATACTAGGTTAAGACAATTAACTTGCTAGTAATATGTTGCTAATACTAATAAGTTTTTGAAGACGTGAACTCACATCTTCTGATGGTAAACCCAGTTAGGCAATACTGTGGTTAGAGCACTGGACCTAGATTCAGGAAGACCTGGCTTAAAATTGTGCTATTGTGTGACAAATCACTTAAATTCTGTCTGTCTCTATTTCCTCAACTGTAAAATGGACCTAATAGTGTCACCTACATCCCAGGGTTGTTGTATTGATTAAATGAGATTAGTAGTTGTAAAGAATTTAGCAAAGTGCCTGGCACATAGTAGGTACATAATGAATGCTTGTTTCCTTCCTTTCATCCTTCCTTCCTTTCTTCCTTATCTTCCTTCCTTCTCTCCCACCCTCCTTTCTTTTCTCCCTCTCTACCTTTCTCTCTTCCTCTCTCCATCCCTTGTTTCCTTTCTTCTTTCCTTTCTCTTTCTCTCTTTTTTCTTTCTTTCTTCCTTCCTTCCTCTCTTCCTCTTTCTATCCCTTCCTTCCTTCTTTCCCTTTTTCTTCTTTCCTCATTTCCCTCCCTCCATCCTTCCCACTCCCTTGCTTCCTTCCTTCATTCCACTGTAACACAGCTATATTTACCTTCATTCCAGATCTATTAGAAATGACAGTATTCAGTGTGAGCATGTTCTATTAGTTTTACTTTTTCTCTAAATTATAATAAGCTGTCCCAAGAAAGAGTTTTTTACACTTATAGAGATATTCATTATTTTTTCTACAAAATGCATTCTTTTATTTTTATGCCAAATTTCATTAAACATGGCCAATTTTTTAAAACAGGGAAGTGCATATTCTATTTTATAATGAAAGTCATTGTGAAAATACAATTTTATATGAATTAATTTGCTTTACAGGAAGATTTCATAAGAATAAATTAATGCTGTAAAATGAGATGTAGAAGGTTTTACTCATGCTAGTGAAATGTTGTTAGTTGATTGATTGACTTGACTAGACAGTTTGTACTACTAAAACTAAAACTACTAAAACTTTTAGAACACCCTTTACCTTTACACAAATAATTTCTCTCCCCTTCCCCACAGATAAATTATAAGCTCATTTCACTTTGCTTTTGGTCCTAATAATGCTTTATACTAACCTTAAATTCATTAATTCCACATTAATACACAAAAATAAACCAAAGTCTCCCTCTAGTCAGAATGAAGAAAATAATTGTGCTTTTTGAAGAGCAGTAATGTTGTAGCCATTGAGCTTCGACATGCTTTATGATATTATAACAGGTAGGGTCTGAAGAAGGAGTTCTGGTCAAAGAACACAAATACTGAAGACTTTCCATCAGTTATAACTCCAAGGTGACTGAAAGAGTACTAATCCTGGAGTCAGGAAGAAGCCAAGTTCAAATATGGCCTCAAACACTTAGGATCTGGGTGACTCCAAGACAAGTCATGTAACTTCTGTCTGTCTTGATTTTCTCAACATGAAAATGGAGAAAATAAAAGCCTCAATCTTTTAGGTTTGTTGTGAAGATCAAATGAAATCATATTTGTAAAGATTTTAGCTCAGTTCCTGGAACATAGTAGATACTTAATAAATATGCGTTCGTTTCCTTCCCATGCCTTTTGCAGTCTACAATTAATTCTGTCCTCTTCCACCTCCTTCTGTTAACAACTCTTAACTAATGTTATTGCTAAAATAAGTGCTTATTTTCATCATCAATAATTTGCATTTTTGTTTCTTATATGATTCATTTCTATATCTGGTACAGTAGAAGGTTCAGATCCTGATTCTAACACTTAAGACCTATGGAACCTTGGACAAATCACTTCTCTCATAGCTTCAATTTCCTAATCTATAAAATGGAGGAGTTCAAATATAAATCCCTTTTAGTATTAAATATAGGGTCCTGTCCATACCTATACACAGGTATCTAGGTAGATATAAAAATAGAGAAAAAAAATTTAACCTATGCATGGAGGGAAGTTTAAGGGTTTGTATATATAAAATATTGAGGCAGAAGGGGGTTAGGAATTGAGAAGTTGGGTTGAGGTGGGGATGGGGTGGGGGGTTGGACATGAACAAGTACATGAATTCAGCAATGAGAATAAGCCTAGATACATATTTGGGCAAATCTAGATGTACAACTTATTCTGGGCAGATTCCTGCTGTGTTATCAGCATGCAAAATGACAACATTTTCCTCAGGCAGATCCAGATTTGGACAGATTTGAAGATACTTGTTTTAACATCCTGGTTTAACCCTATTAAAGAGATTTGTCCAGATTTCTTACTGTGACTAGTAATTGAAAAAAGTCAACTCTATGGCTTTCACAAATGAAGCAATCTTGGGGAAATTTAAATATTTTCCTTGTTGCTGCTTCATATTCTTTTGATTAATTGAAACTAAGAGTTTAAGAAAAGATGTTGACTTTATTAAAACTAATTTCCAGTGAAATAATTCACCATCTCCAGTTTTTCAAATGTAGAATTATTAAAGAATATTTTATCTTCTGTCTCCTGAATTGAATGAATGTTTCTTAAAAATGCTGTTTCATCTATTTGAATGTTCTTACATGGGCATATGCATCAATTTTTAGTTAGATTTCTATTCCTTTTACATTTTCTGAAGTAAAAAATTTTGGTGAATTAAATTCATGTTTTATTAGTAAACAAAAGTGTCAAAATAAAAGAGAGAGAAGATAGCAAGAGTATACAGTATAGACTCTTCCAGATCAAGTGGTTAAAAACTTTCCCTACCTTGGTCTAACTTTGCCATTGGTAAGAAGATAAATCCATATTTAGGGATCCCCTCTTCATTATTTCAATGTTCATTTGTTTTTAATGTTTGATTTCTAGCTATTTGTATTTAGAGTTTACTTGCAATAATGTCCTCTATTTAATATATATCACTCTTAAATTTACTATGTATATGACTATGGCTACATATAATATCTATCCATAATTAAGGTTTCTTCTTAATAACTCTTAGAATTAAGTAATGCCACTATCAGATGGAGCAACAAGCTCAGAGAATTTAGGTGAGTTAGCATAGCATAGCACCAGAGTCTATGTTGGAGCTCTGAATGACTGACCATTGCCCATTCTCTACTCTGCTACCTGGCAACCTGCTTGCCAACCTATACAATTACCTTACTAGACCACTTACCAATCCAATCTAGGAAAACCTCAAAACCTATTAATAATCATAATAATAACTAGCATTTTCATAAGACTTTAAGGCTTATAAACATATATATGCATATGTATATGTATGCATATCTCTTCCTGTAAGCATTCTTTAAGAGAAACCCACAATATTTCAGAATGAAAATAGCACATTTCTTCACTAAAAACAATAATAAATTATGTACTCTGCATAAGATAGTTGATGGGTCTTACAAAAATAAAGGAAAAAAAGAAAACAACACTCAAAATTCCCAACCCTAGGAGTTTACATTACTTGCCCAGAGGAAAGCCAGGTGTCTAGGTCAGATCACCAGCTCTTAGCCTTAGCTCTTTCTGTACTTTGCTGGTTTTATGAGTAAGAAATGACTCACGATACACTGGTCATCTGCCTTTCTCTTTGTCCTTTGAGATTTTATGTCTATGCCTTTTCTGCAACCAATATGTCTCAACAGTTGTTTCCCTTATAATAAGCTTTTATTAGAAATCATGGCTTCCACCTGTTACTTTGTTGTTCAGTTATCCAATTTTGTCTGACTCTTTGTGACCCCATGTACCATAGCACATTAGGCCCTTCTATTCACTAGTATCTCCCAAAATCTATCCAAACTCATGTCCATTGCTTCCATGACACTATCTATCCATCTCATCCTCTGACATCCCCTTTATCTTTTGCCTTTAGTCTTTCCCAACAGCAAGGTCTTTCCCAATGGTCCTTTTTTTCTCATTATGTGTTGACCATATAAATGCCTGCCCTGATGGTAGGTTTGTGGAAGAGAACATGTCAAGGAAGCATTTTGACATCTCATTTTGAATTTTTTGTGGCCTGCTATCTCATGGGTTTAGGAAATTTTCAGTGAGAAATGTCTACCTGCCAATGCAGAGCAGGATTTCTCTGAAACATAGTCTCAGAGTTAGGTGTTGACACTGGGATATTAAGTGACTTGATCATAGAAGTTTATCTACTATGAGTCCAAGGTAAGACATTGATCTTCCTTACTCCTAGAGTAGGCTTTTATACATTCTACCAACACTGCCTCTCTTATTTATAATTGAAAAACATAGAATTTTAGTTAATTTTAGAAAAATAGGTAGAATAACTATTATCTGTTAATAGTTAGGATTTATTTTAATTGCTATAAATGCTAACACCCACAACACAGACTTCTGAACTGTGTATGGCATAAGATATATTTAGTGGGCTTTGGCTCCATTGTAAAAATGAACACCATGAACTAATCATATTTTATAAGACATCTTCCGTCACCTATTTATCATTTATAAAGCATTTCAAAAATATATAAAGCAGTAGCTGCTGTTATAGATAATATTAGCATTTCTTGTCATTTTTTGTGAATTAATTGAGAAGTAACTCACAAGAACAGTTTTTAAAAAGAGCATTTTCCATTTCACTAGTATGTGTTAGAGGCAATGGACTACTGGTCTCAGATCTCTTAATGGAGATCTCATAGCATTGGTAGAATTAGCAACTGTTCCCTTGGAGTAACTTGTGGTGTCTTAGTGTGATTTTGTGCCATTTTGAAACAGGTGTGGCATCCCCAAATCTAATTCAGACCCCCTTAATTATCATCAGTGAGGGCCCCAAGCACAAGCTGACACTAACATAGGTTACTATTGTATTTATTTGCCCATTCTCCTTATTGGATAAATGCAAAATAGGAATGACCAGACTTAGGATCTTATATTTAGATATTGGAGAGAACTTAGAGATAATTTATCTTAACTCTATCATTTTTCTGTTGATGAAACTGTGGCCTTGAGAGGTTAAATGACTTGTCCTATTCACAGGAATTATTCAGTGGAGTCTGGAGTTGAATTCAGGTTCTTTGATGCTCTTCTAGAATGTGTGTGTAATTATGTGCACATAGGCATACATAGGTACATATATGCATGCAAGCATATATATCTAAGCATATCATGTATATGTTACAGCAATGTGTGTATAACCATGTAAATATTTGTGTACAAACATATGTAGATATATATGTGTGTGTGTATCCTAGAGAAGTATTCATACATCTATAATAACCATGTTTATTTGCATGCATATATATTAGTACATATATGTTTATAAATTCATATACATATGGCATTTAAATACTTCTAAAATGCTAGATCTGAAATCTCCCTTATCATCATAGAATGCTTGTTTCTTATTCATTCCAAATCAACAATAGCAACACCTTGCATTTTAATCAAAGCACTTTCCTCACAAATGTTTTGTGAAGTAGGGATTATTAATCCACATTTTGGAAATAGGGGTCAGAAAGCATGTATATTCATGTAATTCATTCAATATTTTTGTGAAACTTCCATATAGTGGTAGCTAGGTGCTGAGACAGAAATGAAGAAAAGATCTTGCTCTCAAGGTTATTTCATTCTACTGGGGTGATATAACATATGGGCCCATAAGTAAATTTAAAGTATATAGAAAATATAGAATAATTTCGTGAAAGTACTAACAACTTAGAAGATCAAGAAAATTTCAAGTAAGGGGTGGTACTCACTGGAGTCTAGAAAAAGGAGCAAAGGAGGTTAAGAGGTAGAAGGGAGAAGTTAGCATTAAAGGTATGGGGGTATATCTATGGAAGAATATAGGGTAGTAGATGGAATTTTATGTATAGGGGATTGCTACAGACAAGAGCAACATATACAAACATGGAATGATGCGAACTGAAAGGGTAGTTGGGGGCCACATTGCTTAGGACTATAAAGGACTCAGGATTTTGTTTTTTGTCTTACAAGTCCGAGGTAGACACTGAGGATTTTTAAGAAGATTGACATGGTCAGATCTTTTATTGAAGAAAATTACGTTGTTAGTTCTGTCAAAATAGGAGTGAATGAGGGAGAGAGAATAAACAAGAAGGAATTAAGCAAATAGAAAGACAAAAATTTCATAAATGATGAGGGTGAATTAGGTTGGGATTGAGTTAGGGTTGGTGTGGTGGAATTGTATAGAAGGAAGTAGATATGTGAGATGTGTACGTAGAATAACTAAGAACTAGGAAGTGATTAGGTTGGATGGGGGGGTGAGAAAGAGAGAGAGGGAGAGAGACAGAGAGACAGATAGACAGAGGGAGAGAGAGAAAGACAAAGAGAGACAGATACAGAGAATCAGTTACAAACCTTGATGACTTAGTCAAAATCACTCATCTAATAAACAGTAAATTTTGAACCCAGATCCTTTTTGACTTTGTCAAGTCCCTCATTATTATAGCAGCTTGCATCTTCTGTTCCCACCAGTTCTAGATCTTACCATCCTTTGAAAATGGTGAATCAGCCTCCACAGGAAGAAAGAAAGAAAAGTCTTTGGGAATTCATGACCTCTTAAAGAAATATTCCTCAGGGTGAAATAAAAGTATGTTGTACTCTGATGTGAATTATAGATTTAGTAATAGAAAAAAATTATTAACTGACTTATTTCCACAGTACTGAACTAAGTGGATTGAGAAGTAAAATAAGAAACAGTATCCACCCTGACCTCAAGGGGTTTAGAGTCTTGGGTTAAAAGCTGAGACACCTATACAAATAAGTATTACGGAAAATGATGGTGATGATGATGACAGTTAGTATTTATACAGAAATTTGAGCTTCAGAAATTTCTTTTTACAAAAGAGATCAAATAAAATATTTAATATAATAGGTAGTATTTATAACAAACTTTAAAATTTGCAAAGCACTTTACAAACATGACTGCATTTGATCTTCACAAAGACACACAGAGGCAAATGCTCTTATTGTTCCCATTTTACAGATGAGGAAACTGAAGAAGACAGAGTTTAAATTACTTGTCCATGGCCACACAATTAGTGTCTAAGGGAGGATTTGAACTCAGGTCTTCCTGCCTCTAATACTAGGAGTCTATACACTTAGCCACCTTGCTGTTTGAAATGAGAGCAATCCAAAGAGGCTCAGATGTTCTTAACCTGCATTCTGAATACTTTAAATATGATGTATATGCAGTGTGTATATTTGTAAATATATGCATATATGTGGATATTTAGGTGGACACATATATAATTATTTCAGTCTAATTATTTTCCTTTTCAATCCTATGTATTTTGTCAGGCCTTTAAAAACATTCTAAGATGGGATTTATAGACTTCTTCAGATTGCCAAAGAGGGTAGTTACACAAAAATAGTTTCAGAATCCTTGAAATAAAGATGGGCTACTTTCAAATGGGGAGTGTTAGGAGAGGAATTCATGGAGTAAGTGGTACCTGAGCTTGATGTTAAAGGAAAAACAGATTTAAATATGAGGAGAAATAAGGGAGTATGCTTTAGGCATGCCAGAGAATGATGTACTCAAAGACATATAGAAAAGCTAGAAAACCATGAATTGGAGGTATGAATTTGGCTGAAAGAAAACATGAACAAGAGTGTTATTAAAGAACACTGGGCATATTGGTTAGAAAATTAGTTAGTGAAAGAACTTGAATACTGGATGAAGGTGTTTTAACATCAGGAGTAGGATAGTAGGAATAGGAATTAAAAAGAATAGATGATGAATATAAAATTTTATTATAGAATCAACTTGCCATTTAATTAGTTGTTAAAGATAAAAGTGAGAAAAGAGTTAAAGATAACAGGTTTTTCTTGAAAAAAATATTCATTTTTAACATTTCTTTCTTTTTTTAATTTTGAAAAACATTCCCTCCCACCCACTGAGAAGGCAAACAATATCAATTATAAATGTGAAATTATGCAAAGTATATTTCCATATTAATTTTATCTCAAAAAAATAAAATAAAGAGAGAATATTGTGGTTTAATATGCACTCAGAGTTTATCAGTTCTCTCTCTGGAGGTATATAGCATTTTTTCACCAGGAGTCTTTGGAATCATCTTGGATCATGCTATTGATAAAAGTAGCCGAGTTGTCATTATTCGTAGTTGTCATTATGTTGCTGTTGTGCACAATGATCTTCAGGTTCTTCTCACTTCACGTTCATCTGTTCTTTCCACATTGAAAATTTAGTTTTGAATAATAGGTAGGTGACTGGGAGAAACTCATCTCAATAACAAAAATTATTTTAAGGAAGTAAGGAAGAGAAGGGCAGGTTTGGAGAAAAGATGGTGGGCTTGTGATACCTGAAGAATAACCCGATGGTGTCCTTCCTTGTATACACTGAACTTTTCTATCACATGTATATATTCACAATGTGTCCAATATCTCACATGACTTCTTTTCTTTATCTTGCTGTATTTTCACACACCCTTTGAAATTCAACTTACATTCCATTTCTTCCAGAACCTTACTTGATCCATATTTGTTAGTAATCTTGCCCCTAGAGTCTCTGGTAGCACTTAGGTTTGTATCTTGTCAATGTACTTATTATTAGCATTTTATAGTATTGTTAATATGTATTTATGCTGCCATCCTTTTAGACTAGGCCAGGATTTCAGAGAAACCTGGAGTCCCTATTTAGATTTAATTGCATCTGCATGCTTGCTTGGGGGTAAAATTGCATCTTTATTTTCACTAGCCTCTCCCTGCAGCTTAGAATTTCTTTCAATGACCTAAAAAGTAATTGGGGGTAGGAAAGGGGGGTCCATAGGGATTCATGAAACAAAAAAAAAAATTAAGAACCTCTGTTCTAGATGATAGTGCCATGATGGATGCAAATATGTCCTCTCTAAACTTTGTATTACCCTGGTTGTTTTGTAAGATGGAGGCGCATAATGATGAATGATTTACTTAATGAATTAAGAAAGATGTCCTGCAGCAAACAAAACATTTGTACCCAGATATTAGACTAGATGTCAGACTTAGAGGCATAGATGTATATATATATATATATATATATATATATATATATATATATATATATATTTTCCCTATCTAGAGATGAGAGTTGAAGTAGTGGTATTAGAGATACTGAAAATTACTTTGATACGTCCTAAAAATCAGTTTTGTGTCACCTTAAAATTTTTATGCCATGGTAGTTTTTGTTTTCCATCTCTGAAGGTAACTTATTTAATAGATATAGGTTATAAACTCTAAATATCATCCAGCAATCCCTTTGTTGGCATAGCTAAAATAAAGTAAATTTTTATTTCATTTGTTCAGTTCTTTCTCACAAATTAAAGCTATTTTAACCTTTAGCAAAGTACAGTTATTATAGAGTATATCATTTTAAATGATTCATTATGTATGAGGTCATTTGACAACACAATTAGCTTTGTGATCAAAATTTCTATTATTTTAATCATTCAGTACCTACAATGAATGAAGAGTGTTTTACATCTAATTCTCTGAAATTAGAAGATTAAAGATAGAAAGAGACTGCTTTTTAAATGAGATATAAAAATGGCTATTGCATTTAACCTTTAAATTAGTGGTTTGGAATGGCTGAATACCAATGCCTGGTGCTGTTTCATCTCCTAACTCTGCACTCCTAAATAGCAGTTATCACCCCCAAATAGAAAGTATAGCTTTGACTTTGGATTATAGATTAGACAATGAATTCTGGAAGTATTCAGTAATATGATATGAATTTGGTAATTGTGTATAAGCAGTAGAAATTCAAAAGACAAACCATGTATATAGAGAATTCTCATCTTTTCTGTATAAGCCTAGAAAATTTAAAAAACAACATTTTAATAGATGTAATCATTTTATTCTTTTTACTCAAATATGCCATTTATAGACTATCCAACTAAGTCAGATTTGGTAACTATTTCAAAACCTTATGTTTTTATTTTGTTTTTTTTAAGTAGTTTGTCAATGGGACATTGCATTTTCGATCCAGAATAGATCTCACTGTAAGAGTAAGTTTTCAGGACATCAAAACCAATTGGCTTTTTTTTCTTTTCAGGAAGTACCAAATGAGATGCAATGCATGTGGAGGAAAAGATAAAATGAATTTTGTACCTTAAATATTTTTAAGTAGAAAATCATAGCTAAAGCACACTATGTGACTGATTTAAATTACTGTTCAGAAAGTATTTGCTATTTTTAACTCACTCCTTTTAGGAAAAGGATTTTGGGGTTCATTTAGTTCTCAGGAACAGGCTTATTTGATTAGTTAAAATCAGATGATCATTACTTTTAGGGCCTGGTTTTTTTTTTTACTTTTTTTTCTTCTTCAAATGCTTTATTAACTTCTGGTTTACATCATTCATTTCTGTCAGATTTTGAGTTACAATTTTCTCCCCATTTTTCTCCTACCCACCACCCCAGAATAGCAGTACCACAGGATATCCCCTCACCCCATCTGCTATCTCCCATCTTTTCCCCCTACCCCATTCCACTTTTCCAGTAAGGCAAGGTGAATCCTTGTGCCCCAATGCCTGAAAATCTTATACCCCAATTATATGCACAATAGTATTAATTATAGTATTTATATGCTTTTTAAAAATTTGGTTTTAAAAGGAAGATAAGCTACCCAGTATATACTGTACATGTGTAGCTATGCAAAACATTACCCTAGTAGATATATTGTAAAAGACTGACTATATTTCATCCTTCCTATCCCACCTCCAACTTGGTCCACTACCTACTTTGGTCCTATTCTTTTTCAAAAGTGGGTGCTTCCAACTCCCCCCCCCCCAACCTGCCCTCCCTTCCATTAACCCCCTTTTCATCCCCTTCTCCCCTACTCTCCTGTAGGGTGAGAAACCCTATTTAGTGTATATGTCATTCTCTCCCAAATCCAAATTCAATGATAATATGGTTTTGCCTTTTTGCCTTCCTGTTTTTCCCCTCCCTTGTAACCATTTTCCCTTGCTTCTTTTATATGAGATAGTTCACCCCATTCTCTCTCTCCCCATCTCCTCTCATTATATTCCTTTCTCACCTCTTAAAATCACCTTTTAAGTATCATCCCTTCCTATTAAATTCTAACTGTGCCCTCTATCTATGTATACCTGAAAACATATATACAGACATTCACATATGTATTCATATGCCCATATACCCTCCTTCAACTATTTTCATACTGAGAAAAGTTTCATCAGTTACAATTATCATTTTTCCCTGTAGGAATGTAAATAGTTCAACTTGGATAAGTTCATAATGATTTCTTTTCCCAGTTTACCTTCTCAAGCATCTCTTGCTTCTTGTATCTGAATGTTAAATTTTCTATTCAACTCTGGTTTTTTTCCTCAAGAATGTTTGAAAGTCCTCTATTCCACTGAATGACCATATTTTCCCCTGAAACAAAATACTCAGTTTTGCTGGGTAGGTGATTCTTGGGTTTTAATCCCAGGTCCTTTGAAATCCAGAATATCATATTCCAAGCCCTTCAGTCCCTCAGGGTAGCAGCTGCCAGATCCTGTGCTATCCTGATTGTGTTTCCACAATATTGAAATTGTTTCTTCCTGGCTGCTTGTAGTATTTTCTCCTTGATCTGGGGTTTCTGGAACCTGGCTATAATATTCCTGGGAGTTTTCTTTTGGGGATCTTTTTCAGGAGGTGATCTGTGGATTCTTTCAACCTCTATTTTGTCCTCTGGATCTAAAACATCAGGGCAATTTTCCTTGAGAATTTCTTGAAGGGTGGTTTCTAGGTTCTTTCTTTGATCATGGCTTTCAGGTAGTCCAATAATTTTTAGATTGTCTCTCCCGGATCTATTTTCGAGGTCATTGGTTTTTCCCATGAGATATTTTACATTGCCTTATATTCTTTCATTTGTTTGGATCTGCTTAACAGCATCTTGATTTCTCATAAAGTCACTAGCTGCCATTTGTTCCAGTCTAATTCTGAAGGAATGAATCTCCTCAGTGAGCTTTTGAGATTCTTTTTCCATCTGGCAAATTTGGCTTTTTAAGGCATTCTTCCCCTCATTGCCTTTTTGGGCCTCTTTTGCCATTTTAGTTAGTCTATTTTTAAGGTGTTATTTTCCTCAGTCAGGCTGTTGACTGTCACTTCATACTTTTCCTGCATCTTTCTCATTTCTCTTCCCAATTTTCCCCCACTTCTCTTATCTGCTTCTTAAGGTCCTCTGTGGCCTGTAAGCAGCTCATATTTTCACTTGGGGCTTTTGGTGCAGGATTTCTGACCTCCCAGTCCTCCTCCTGTTCCATTCTTTGATCCTCTTTGCCCTCAAAATAGGAGTCTAATGTTGAATTTTTCTGTTTATTTTGTCTCCTTTGCCTAGGCATGTTGCCAGTCAATTACTTAACTTTTGGGCTTGTTGCCATAGTAGGACTCTGCCACAAGCCAGGGGAGCTTCTGTCCCAAATGCTGGGGTTTTCCCAACTTCCGGAGGTATTAGTTGGGTGACCTCTCTGAATCCTCCACACACTCTGGAAAGCTGGTCACATACCACAAGACCTCCACCCCAGACAACAATACAGATCTAAGAAGGGTAAAGCAAGAGCGATTATCCCCCAGCCTGATAGCTGGATCCCCCTACAGTTCGCAGGCCAGGAGCTGAACCTGCAATGTGGCAATGTGGCGCAGACTGTGCCAGCTCCTCAGAGGCTTCTGTCCCCCAGGGGAAAGAGGCCACATGCTCTCCCAACCAGTCCCAAAGTCGATAGGGCACTAACCTCTAACTTTGTCCTAGGCATCTATGTGTTGGTAATTCTGGAAATGCCACAGCTGCTGGTGTTCTGGGGACCCTCCAGCTGGCTGCTGGTCTGGCCACCCTGGGGCTAAAATCTCTGACTCACATGGGCCTGGGCTCAGCTCCCAGAGAGCTTCACTGGCTGCTCCGTGCTGGGCTGCAGGGCTTTCCTCATCAGGAGGTTAGCTTCTTTGGGTCATTTTGTGTGTTCTGGAGCTCCAGAGGTCCTTCAGAGTCCCCCTTTTACATAATTTTGAAGTGGTGTGGGCTGGAGCGCTGTGGAAGTGCTGTTTCTGCTCTGCCATCTTGACTCTGCACTGCCCCCCACCCAGGGCCTGCTTATTTTAATATAAAACAAAATGTCAATAAACAAATACCAAAATACAAATATTGTGGAGAATAGCCATTTTCTGAAATATTAATCATTACAAAGCCACTCATGGTGATTGTTATTTTGTATATAGACCAATAATGATATTATCCTATGATTAATACATAGTATAAATTTAAAAAGTCTTCAGTAGCATTTCCTTAGCATGAAACAAAGAGAGCAAAAATCAAAATTAAATCTAAAGGACATATGATGGGTTTTTGTCTCCTATAAAGATCCTAAGAAGCAGCATAGTTTTGATTAGTCTAAATAAATATTTCTTATTAATATTAAAGGCGATAGTGTGAAAATTGACCTGGCCTAAACACCCAGAGACTCTGAGCAATGCCAAGCTCCACTGCAATCTAGTTGTTTGGTATAGTGAAGAATATAGGCTCCTGAAGGTCTTAATTTTTTTGATCATTCTGTCTCCAGTACCTAGCATAGCACCTACCTCATTGTAGGCACCTAATAATTGCTTTATTGATTAATCATAGATGTACAAAAAGTTTGGCTAAACTAGATGATTTCCAAGTTAGGGCATCTCTCAAATTAAATGTGGTTCTAATAATCTATGATTCTGTGCTTTTAAGAATATGAAATTTTAGGGGATTGGACCAAGATGGCAGAGTAGAAGCAGGAACTTGCTTAAGCTCCCACACCAACCACCTCCAATACCTGTAAAATATGACTCTAAACACATTTTAGAGCTCCAGAACCCGCAAAGTGACAGAGAGAAACACATCTCCTGCGAAGGCAGCATGACAGGTCTTCAGGAAGGGTCTATTGCACCAGGCTGGGGTTGAGCAATGCCTTGTGAGCCATGCAGGTCCAGACCCAGGTCGGTCCCAACCACCACCACAGACTGGCCTTGGGCAGACTTCAAGAGAGTGAATCACCAGCAGCTGTGGTAATTTCCAGACTTTTCAACTCATAAATGCCAAAAAAAATGTAAAAGGTCAGTGGGGAACTCTGTTGGAACTGGATGACGGAAGAGTATGGTCTGGCCCCTGTCCCCACGGGAAGAGGTTTGCTGCAGCACAGGCACTGAAGCTGCTGCCACATGGCTGTCTCTGGAGCTCCAGGGCTACAGATCATAGTGGTACCAAAAAACCATTCAGAGGGTAATATTTCTTGCTTTGACCTGCTTGGATCTATGTCGCAGTCTTGGGAGGTGGTGCTGCGGTGAGAAAAGCCAGTGTGCCTGAGCTTGTGGTGATTGTAGAGAGGGTGCCCCCCCTTATAGCTCTGGAAACTATGAAAACCCCAGTAATTTGGGACACAGCTTTTTGCACTCTGGAAGCAGAGTTCTACAATGGCAAAGAGGTCAAAAGTCAAGTAATTGGCTGGGAAGATGAACGAGTAGAGGAAGCTCAATCACACCATAGAACTTTTTTTTGCTGGGGGGAGGAGAAGGATCAGAACATGGAACCAGAAGAAGACCACGAAGTCAAAACTCCTGCATCAAAAGCTTCCAAGAAAAATATGAATTAGTTGAAGGCCATGGAGTTCAAGAAGGATTTTGAAAATCAAGTAAAAGAAGTGGAGGAAAAATTCAGAAGAGAAATGAGAATGATGCAAGAAAATCATGAAAATCAAGTCAACAGCCTGCTAAAGGAGAGCCAAAAATATACTAAAGAAAATAACAGCTTAAAAAATAGACTAACTCAAATGACAAAAAAGGCCCAAAAAACCAATGAGCAGAACAATGCCTTAAAAAGCAATATTGACCAAATAGAAAAGGAATTTTTTTAAATTTAAAATTTAAATTTTAAATTTTAATTAAATTTTAAATTTTAAATTTAAATTTAATTTTAAATTAAATTTAAAATTTAAATTTAATTTTTAAATTTAAATTTAATTTTTAAATTAAATTTAAAATTTAAATTTAATTTTTAAATTAAATTTAAAATTTAAAATTTAAATTTAATTTTTAAATTAAATTTAAAATTTAAAATTTAAATTTAATTTTTAAATTAAATTTAAAATTTAAATTTAATTTTTAAATTAAATTTAAAATTTAAATTTAATTTTTAAATTAAATTAAAATTTTAAATTAAATTAAAAATTAAAATTAAAAATTTTTAAAATTTTAAACATTAAAAAAAATCTCACTGAAGAGAATAAGTCCTTCAAAATTAGATTGGAGCAAATGGAAGCTAATGACTTTATGAGTAATCAAGATACTATAAAACAGATCCAAACAAATGAAAAAATAGAAGGCAATGTGAAATATCTCATTGTAAAAACCATTGACCTGGAAAATAGATCCAGGAGACATACTTTAAAAATTATTGGACTACCTGAGAGCCATGAAAAAAATAAGAGCCTACAAGTCATCTTTCAAGAAATTTTCAAGGAATAATGCCCTGATATTCTAGAATGAGAGGGCAAAATAGAAATTGAAAGAATTCAACAATCATCTCTTGTTAAAGATCCTAAAAAGAAAACTTCTGGGGATATCATAAAGAAATTTCAGAGTTCCCAGGTCAAGGAGAAAACATTACAAGTTCTCAGGAAGAAACAATTTGAGTATTGTGGAAACAGAATCAGAATAACACAAAATCTAGCAGCTTCTACATTAAGGGATCAAAGGGGTTGGAATATGATATTCTGGAGGTCAAAGGGGCTAGGATTAAAACCAAGAATCACCTACCCAGCAAAACTGAATATAATGCTTCAGGGGAAAATATGGTCATTCGATGAAATAGAGGACTTTCAAGTATTCTTAATGAGAAAACAAAAAAACAGAGCTAAACAGAAAAGTTGACTTTCAAATACAAGAAACAAGAGAAGCATGAGAAGGTGTACAGGAGAAAGAAATCATAAGGAACTTATTAAAGTTGAACTATTTCATCCCTACATGGAAAAATTATAATTGTAACTCATGAGACTTTTCTCAGTATGAGGATAGTTGAAGGGAATATATATCTGTATGTACAGGAGGGTGTATGTGTGTATAAATACATATGTGGGTGTGTACATGTATATGTGTATACTTGTATACATAGATGGAGGGCACAGCATCAGTTGAATAGGAAGGGATGATATCTAAAAAATAAAATTAAGAGGTGAGAGAGGAATATAATGGGAGAAGGAGAAAGAAAGAGATAGAATAGGGTAAATTATCTCATGTAAAAGAGGCAAGAGAAAACTGTCACATTGGAGGGGAAGGGTAGGAAAGTGAAAGGGAATGGGTCAACCTTACTCTCAATGAATTTGGCTTAAGGAGGGAATAACATACACACTCAACTGGGTATCTTACCCTATAGGAAAGTAGGGGGAAAGGGGGTAAAGGGGGGATGATAGAATGGAGGGCAGATTGGGGGAGAGGGTAGTTAGAAGCAAAAACTTTTGAAAAGGGACAAGGTCAAAGTAGAAAATAGAATAAGTGGGGGGCAGGATAGGATGGAGGGAAATATAGTCTTTCACAATATACCTACTATGGAAATAGTTTTGTGTAACTGCACATATATAATATATATACCTACTATGGAAATAGTTTTGTGTAACTGCACATATATAACCTATATTGAATTGCTTATCTTCCCAGCAGGCGTGGTTGGGGAGAGAAGAAAGGAAAGAATATTGAAATCAAAGTTTTAAAAACAAGTGTTAAAAAAAATTGTTTTTTACATGGAACTGGGAAATAAGATATACAGGCACTGGGGTATAGAAATCCATCTTGCCCTACTAGAAAGTTAGAGAGAAGAGATGGGGGAGGATGTAAGAGAAAGCAGATTGGGGGAAGGGGTATTTAGTAGGCTCAATATCTTAGGGTGGGGGGGTAGGGGAAAGACAGGGCAAAAAATTGTAACAACATCTTGTGAAAATGAATGTTGAAAACTAAAAATAAATAAAAGTTTAATTAAAAATAAAAGAATAGGAAATCTTCCTGATTCCATTTTGTTTTGGGGTATCTGGGAGGTAGTATGATATAATATATAAAGGGCCAGGCTTGGATTCAGAAACACCTGGTGTCCTGTCCTGCCCCTGAAATGTATTAGCTGTGCAATCATGGACAAGTCATTTCCTTTCTCAATACATCAAATGAATTTCTAAGACTGTACATTATTGATGATTTCCCCACTGGCATTGGTAGAAGGCACTTCCCCACTAGGCATTCACTACAGTGATGAAATCACAAGCCTTGACACAAAATAATGGATTAAGAACAATCAAAAATGAATTTATATTTTACTTTGTAATGTGCTTTTGTACTTTTATGTGTGTATCTGATACTCTGGAAATTCATAGTACTTCCCAGAAAAAAAAAAAATTAAGTACTGCATGATTGCACAGTTTCCCCAACCTGCCTCTCACACCAGAATCTTTCACAGTAATAACTCCATGACTGAGAAAGACATTGGTTCAGACAATAAATAATGGCTAAAATAAACTCCTTAGACTTTCTACATTTATAGATCAAAGAGGATAATTAAATATTTCATTTTTAAAATGGTCTTACTGCATTTCAGGCTATGTGAAATGGAACTGCAAATGTGGTTAACACAGGGCTTAGCCTTTCTCTGCTTAATTAAGTTGGTAAGAATGTGAAAACATGACAATCTGCACTGTGGATTATATGCTAAGTACAATCATCAAGAGTAAAACCTGAACCAAATTTGTAGAGAGACTGGCTATGTGTATTGGATCTCATAAGTTGCCTCCCTATACTAGCTTGTGAGATTCTAGAGGTTGAGGTAAGGAGGGACACTAGGCCTATTTTTAATTTATCTCTGTGTGTCTAGGTGTTTCCTTCAACTACAAGCACATAGTAGGCAGTCAAAAAGCATAGCCTGGTTTGAACTGCTTGCTGGTACCCCAGACATCATCAGTTGCTCTAATTTGAAACTTTATTGGCTATTCATTGTTTTTAAGGATTACCAAAATATAATTGAATGATTTTTCCTAAAAAAGTGTAGCAGAACAAGAAGGGCAATATTTATCTTGATTTCAAATTTAAACATTCAAGAAAATAATGGGTTTAAATTGTCAAACCTTATACTTAAAAAAAAAAACACTCTGCTTTAGAATTTCACTTCGTTCATTTAACAAATATTTTATTTTAATGTTTACCATGTACATAGTACTACACTCTTCTAGGTGATCTGGGAATTTGGATTGACTGGTGCTTAGGAAAAAAAATTATAATACATGGTCCCCTGCCTTCAAAGGACTTGTAATTCAGTGGAGAATTACAGAATGGTATGTATACATGTTCTAAATCTGACTTCCTAAGATAAAAAGTTCATAAATGTCATTAATGTCATTTCAGTCTTTTATTATTATTATTATTAAAACTATTATTAAAATTATGAAATTATCAAAGTTCATTTTCAGGTGATTAAATATCAAAAATGAGTAATTTTGCTATTTAGGCATGTTATTTAGTGCATACATTGAGTCTTCGCCAAGCTAAGCCAAATTAATTTTTGTACAAGTCAAATAGTTATTTCCTTTGATGTGAAGCAAAGATAGCAAAAATCAAAATTAATTCTAAAGGGCATATGATCAACTTCTGAGCATAGTTGTATTAAAGCTGAAGTTTTTTTTCTTTTTTTAATAGAGTATGGGGGCGGCTAGGTGGTACAGTGAATAGAACACTAGCCCTGGAGTCAGAAGGATCTGAGTTCAAATCTGGCCTCAGACACTTAACACAAAAACTAGCTGTGTGACCTTGGGCAAGTCACTTAACCCCAATTTTCCTCGAAAACGCAAAAAAAAAAAAATTGAGTATAGATAAACTTGAAATGAAGAGAGTTTCACTTAGATAATGGATATTAAATAAAAAAGTTATTCTTCCAGGAATTCTTTCACTTCAATGATGAAGTTGTTTGTAGTGACATGTCTTTAAGATGATCTAATCATTTTTCAGATGAGAAAAAAATCTATAATTGCCTCAGTTACATAGTAAATTTCTTACTAGAAGAAATTTATAAGTTCATAAATATGGAGTTAGAAGACACCCTGAAGGTCATCTTGTCCAACTTCTTAATTTTACAGATATGCAGACTGAGGCCAACAATGATTATTGAAAAGAATAATTTTTAAAGCATTTATAATGAACCAGGCACTGTGTTCATATTGTACAAGTGCATGAATACAATGGATTACAAGTACAATGTGGATATAAGTACAATGCAGATCCAAGTACAAGAAATGAAATAATCCCTCCTCAAAAATAGTTTGCATTCTAATGGAAAAGACAAGAAGTTCATAGAAAATATATACCACAAAAATATAAAAGTAACAAGTATGGATATATCCATATGTATGTATAGATAGATGGATAGATAGATAGATAGATAGATAATGTATAAACACATGTACTCTACCCAGTAGAAAAATACATACACATATATATTTATATATCCATACATATATATGTATTTATACAAATAGATATTTTGTTGTTTTTCAGCCATTCAGTTGTGTCCAACTCTATGTGACCCCATGGTCTTATATCTATGGGGTTTTCCTATCAAAGATAATGGAGTGATTTGTTCCTTCCTTTTCCAATATTCCTCCATTTTACAGATGAGGAACTGAGTCAAATGTGGGCTAAGTGACTTGCCCAGGGTCACACAGCTAGTAAATGTCTAAAGCCAGATTTGAGTTCAGATCTTCCTTACTTGCTGCTCTAATTAATGTGCCACACAGCTTCCCAAAATGGGTATGTACTTCACATCTCATCTCTATATCAGAGACATAGCTTTATGTCTATGTCTGCATATTAATATATATGTGTGTGTGTATAAACATAGATATAGATACATACAGACTTACATGCATATATTCTTACCTATTTTATATTCTTGTAGTATAGATTTTTATATGAACTTCTTGTCTTTGCCATTAGAATGTAAACTCATTTTGAGTAGGGATTATTTATTCATTATATTTGTTTCCACAGAACTGAGCACAGTGCCTGGCTCATAGTAGGTGCTTTAAAAATAATATCATCAATAATCCTTATTGTGGTTGTTTCACTTAACATATGATGGAATCAGGGACGTTTTCATGCAGAAGATGGTGCTTATGCTGCATAGTAATGTGCAAAAGGAATTCAGTGAGATGGAGATAAATACATTTCAGTCATGAGGAAAGGCCAAAGCAAAATCACAGAGATGGAACAAAAAGGTCAATGTGAATCAGAGTCAAGAGTTGTACAAATGCTTTCAGGATTCCTGAGTCAGCCATTACACCACAAAAATATCATTATCCCCTTTTAGAGACAGAGAAACTGAGACTAAATTGCTAAATGACTTGTTCAAGAAAAGCCATACAAGGGTAAATGCTATATGAAATAGTATAAGTTAGAAACCCCTCTGTTTTTCTTCCAAAACACTTAACAACTGTGACCTGATTTATCTTTCTAGTGTCAATAAACATCATTCATTTTCTTGTATTCTGTGTCTAAGCCATACTAGCCTTCCATCCATTCCTCACTCATGAAGCTCCATCTTCCTCTCCTATGTTTGAATCTGCACTTTCCTAAACACAACTCATTGTTTTCCACCTCTGGGTCTTATCTCCTGTCATTCCCTGTCTCTAATGCCTCTATTCATGCCTCACCTGGCTGTACCTCTTTGAGGTTTCTCCAAATTCTCTACCATGCCTCAGGAACTCATTACTGGGATAGCCTCATCATCCTGTAAGATCTTATCAGCCTTGACAATCCGCCTCATCCTTACACTCTGACTCTGATTAGAGGTAGTCCCATGGACTCCAAACCTCCATGAAAGGAGAGATTTTTTTGTGTATTTGTTGTTGTATTACTTTGGAAATTCTCTGTCAGACTTGTCTACCACATCCCTGAATCAGGTACCCTCCTCCCCTTGAAAGCTGCCTTTTATTTATTCTCCCCTTCCACTAGATTGTGAGATACTTGAGGGCATATACTCTATTTTGTTTTTGTGTTCTTCTTTTTGTTTCCCCAGTGAAATATATTAGTCAATTGATAGGTGTTGAGTGACTATTATTGACTATTGAATACTCCACCACCCCAAAACAAACTCCTCTAATAAAATGTAATTGGATCAAGGTCAGTCATCAGGTGTTCTTCCATTTAATATTCAAAAGGACTTTCCTCATTGCAGTTGTTCAATAGAATTTTTAATAAAACTTGGTTACTTTCTCTAGAATCTCGTGACAGATTGGAAATGGGAAATTAGAACTACTTAATGTGTTGTCTCTTCCTATTAGAATATGAGCTCCTTGACAATATAGATTATCTTATTTTTCTTTTTGCATCGTCAGTGCTTGGCACAATGCTTCTCACAAATACTCACTTGATAAATGATTTGTTTGTTCATTCCATTCCTTGTTTCACTGGTAAGCACACAGAAAAAGTAGTTAAAACATAGCAATCAGATCCAAGAAGTCAAACTGTAGCTTTTTTGGTGCATTTAGTATGAGAACAAATAATTTTATTTTTATCTCTTGAATACCTACTATGTGCAGCATCTACTATTTAATTCTGAGCTAAATGAGAAGATACATAATCCACAGTCCTTTCTCTCAAGAAATTTGTGTTTATAGGGAATAATATACTATTTATTCATATTTACTCACTCTGTACATCTGGTTCTTCTTATATAGTTCCCCAATTAGCAATCACACCAGATTTCAAAAAACATTATGTTGTTATTTTTGTTGTTTTATGTCTCACTATGTGACCCCATGGACTTTGTCACAACTTAGTCTCTGAGGCCAGATTTTAAGAAAATGAGAGAATTAAACCAGCAAGTGCTGAATGGTGGGAATTGAAGGAACCACACCGACTCTATCTTGTGACTCAATTTTGGAGCTAGTTCAGTTCTCTTTCTATTCACTTCTGGGTCTAGTTCAATTTCTGTCCTGTGAGAACACTTTATTCAATTCTTGGAATGGGAAGAAAACTAATGTATTGTTTGAAACTAGCTCAGCATGGCAGAAAAACTGAACCACCTCTACTTGCTGCTCAGAGACCCTTAACTAATAACTAGATTATTATTATGTATTATATTATTTTAACCATAATTAGGTATGTTGACCAGAAACCCTATCAGATCAGAATATGGATGCAAGGAGTTTTCTCACAATTATAAATCTCAAGCAACCCATGTCTGGTTCCATACATATCAATCAGTTATTGTTTCCATGTTAATTTGATTGTTCAGAGAAGCTTGGGAGGAGTTGGATACCTTTTTTCTGAATTCAGGGAATTGCCACTATTTAATCTCACCTTCCCAACTTTAAAAGTCTCCAATTTTTCATCCAATTAGAAATCAGATTACTTAATGTTGCATTCTTTTCTTTTAATTAATTGATTTTATTTGATTGTTTTTAATATATGAAAGTCTGTTTCTCCCTATATTTGGAATTCAGCCCAAGGCTGAGGAAAGGGTCCTTTCCCTTTTTGCTGGACAATTGTCATGCATTATTAAATAAATTGATATGCTCAGAAGATCAAACCTTTGTTTCTTCGGTCATTTCATCTTTCATCTGCCAAAGATTTAAACTCAGAACTCCCTAACTCCAGGCCCAGTGCTTTTTCCATAGCACCACCTAGCTGCCCAAAATACTGTTTTATTTGTGTTCATAGACCTTTAGAGACAATATTATGGCTCCCACAGATAGAGTTATATTGATGCCCTAAAGATGACCCTTTATTTAGTAAAACAAAAAAAAAATGTGACACTGCTCATTTTCTATAGCCCAGAGTAAGCATTTTTTTCCTTTCAAAGGCAGAGTAGACTTTTGCCTCTTGGAGATTTATCATATATGTGTATACACATATGTATATGTGTATGTGTATATTTACGTATATGTATATAGTTAAATATGTGTGTGAAAATACATATATATTCATAAGTATATCTGTAGGATCAGACTACCCATCAAAAAGGACGAATTAAGCACCTACTATGTGCCACATATTCATTAAGCAAAAGAAAAAGTACTTTGTTTGCAGAATGGAGGAGAAAAGACGTTGTGACATTTCATTTTCCCTGGAGAGGAAATTATGGAAAGGGAAGACGAAGTGTCAAATTATTTTTTCATCTGGTTTTCATGTCTTTATACTTTTTTATCTTTAGCAAACCCAAGTATCAACACTTGGCTATGGAACTGAGAAATTGAGGATTTTAAGATGAGAGCTATGATTAAATTTTACCAAAGAAATCTGAAAAGGTTTTTACAGTTAGTTGGATAGAGCATTGGACCTGGAGTCAGGCAGATGTGAAGTCAAATTCAACCTCACATACTTACTACCTCTGTGATTCTGGGCAAGTTATATAGCATTGGTATACCTCAGTTTCCTCATCTTTAAAATTGGGAGAATAGTAATGTCTTTCTCCCACAGTTGTAGTGAAAATAAGACTAGTTAAGACATGATAAAGTATTTTGTAAGTCTTGAAGTACTACACATCCTGGTTGTTTGCTTATAAGTTATCAATCAGTTCTATAACCTTCTGAACAACCTGTGGGAGTGTGACCTGTTCTGTGGGGGTGCAGGTGCTTGTTCTGATGTTTCTTGTACTGCCTAGAGTAAAAAAAAAAATGAAGTCTTTGTTATAAAAACAAAAACATAGCTACAGGAAAAAAAAAGAAAAAGAAATGCCATCCCACTTTCCTATCTTAACATTCCCTACCTTGATTACTGGTAGAAAGTATAAAAATACCGTGGGACTTACCATTCATTCAATGACAGCATTCTTAAGCACGCACATATGGGTTAGAGAAAGGGATGGGGGAAAAAGTTTTCTAAGTGGGCATACAAGTTACATATAAATTGTGAATATAATTAACAGATTTATCCTATTTTACTAAAATAACACCATTTCTCAGGTAACCTCCCAGTATCTGGATAGGCCTGCTTTTCCAGTATAAACACTGGGACCTATTGTTTATAGATTTAAAAAAAAAGTTACTCTTTTCTAATATGTCACTTAGTCACTAGTGTATGTTATGTAACTTAGGTTGTATAATGAGGCTATTGGAAAATTAGGGAAATGGATATGGAATCATTCCATCTGCTATCTCCCCCCAGTATCTCACTTACATCTCTAAATGGCTTGGAAAGGTCAATACTTATGGTTCAGGCACTGGAAACAATCTCATTCAATAACTGTAATTTTTTTCCTTAAATATTTCCCATAAAATGTAGTAATTTCTTAACCTTGAACTAACTATCCTCCAACATGACATTAAAAATCATTTCTTTCAAGTGTGAACTACATTTCAGAGAGATTAGTACCAGCTCAATTCTCTTTCTGAGGCAATCAAAATTAAAAGAGCATTGAAGGAAGAGACCTTTTAGAAGAAAATATAGGCATATGGCTGACATTTTTCCCTGCCTTGGGCTTTTCTTGTCTCTTTATACTTAAGTGTTATTATTCACAGGAATAGGAATAGAAACTTGACCTGTAATTTCATTGGTTTCATTGATGAAGGAAACTCTCTCTGTCAATGGAAGTTGGCACCTTCTCTGCATTTTGTAATATTAAATACTTGCCTAGAATTTGCTTAGAGAGCTGAAAAAGTTAAGTAACTTCCCCAATCTCAGTCAGTCTCCCTTCAAAGTCTTCTCTCCATTTTAAAATGTTGCCTTTTGTTGTTTATACCATATATTCTTGAGTTTCCCTATTTACTTGAATCTTGAGAACTTTTTGTGGTTCAGTTATTTTCAGTCTTGTCTGATGCTTTGTGACCCAATTTGGGATTTTCTTGCCCTTTCCTTCTCCAGATCATTTTACAGATGAGAAAATTGAGACAAACAGAGTTAAGTGACTAGGTCAGTGTCACACAATCAGTAAGTGTCTGAAGCCAGATTTGAACTCAAGAAGATGAGTCTTACTGATTCCAGGTCCAGCATTCTGCCTATTGTGCCACATAACTGCCCCATCTTGAGAGTTATCCCCTCATAAAAAAGCAAGGGATCCTGGATAAGTAAATGGATAGATAGACGACAGACAGACAGATAGACAGAGAAAAAGAGATAAACAATGATCAGAATTGATTTATAGATAAAGCTAGTTAACTAACTAGAACATTTAGTAAATACTTGCTTAGATAAAATATATGTGTTAAACTCTGAAAATGTAATATAGCAGACAAAAAAATAATCCTACTCCTTCAGGGGCTTACATTCTAATGGGGAAAACAATGCATAAAAAGGAACTGCAAAAGGATGGGTTGGAGGTATTATGCTTTTCCAGCATGCCACACTGGATAACTATAGTTGGGAAGTGTTATGGAGACCTAACCCCAGCAACATGAAGCCATAGCTGACATTTCAAGTTCTAGGGACACAGGGCACTATCCAGTTTACTGGGAAGGAAGTACTAAAGTTAAAGAATCTTATTCCCCTGCTCTTTCTTTTACTATATTTTTTTCCAGGCAGAGACAATTTTGGGTCTCTGTTTTGCATATATGTAGGGCCCAAACTTTTGCTTCCCCCTTTTCTCTTCCAAATTGGAGAGCAAAAGGGCTATCATGGTGTATATTCTCAAGTAACTTTGCTTTTAAAATACAGTCTTAAAGGAGTTTTCACTAAAGGGGTCTAGGAATTTTTATTTGTTTTAAATAAATATCCCCTAGAACATAATGAGAGTTTTAAAGTAGATATAGTTTTCCTCTAGAGGGGCCAGTGAAGATTTCTGAGCAGAAAGATGTGATAGAAGTAAAGTTTCAAATGGAAGAGAATAATCTAGTATCCATGTACAGGGTAATGTGGAATGGATAGAGATAGGAAAACCATGAAGGAAACTATTCTGATAATCTAGTTAATGTCAGTATCTCATTCCATCAAAACATACTTTTTTTCACTTTTTGGAAATATTTCTTCCTAGTTTACATGGCCTTATTCCATCTTTCCATTCAGCAAGTCTAAGAAGGAATAGCTTACAAACATCCTTATAATAAGATATTTTTTTGTTTGGACAGAGTACAGAACAAAAACTTAAGTTTTTACTACTTTACTCTCTTTTTTTCTATTGAAATTGTTTTGTTTTGTTATGTTTGGGCTTTCAAAAGAACTCTTTATCTGAAGTCCTCTACAATATTTTTATCTTGAGTGATAGACTCTTCAATTACCTTTTCTACATCCAAAACATTTATAGATTTTTATAAACATACACTTAAGCCCTCTAAATTTTCATTTCTGAGCAATGGCAATTATATTGTGGTTATAATTGATTTCAACTCCTCTGTTGTCCTCTGAACTTCTTTATCTCTTCTTAAATTAAGATGGATCCACTCCAGGAGGTTTTGTCAGAAAGAAACTTGATACCAAAATTAAAAAGCCAACTGGACAAAAAAACAATAATCTGCATGCATTCTCCTGTATAAAGTTAGCAATCTAATCTTTGGCCATAAAAATTCAATCTCTGTAAGCTTAAGTTTGAAATTATCTTACAGATTTTAGAACATTTATTTTATTTAAACATTTTTAAATATTGTGGGACATAGGAGATGGTAAATTTATCTTTTGGGGACATGTTCTTTCAGAGCAGAGGAAATAGAGTTGTTTTTTTTTTTCTTTTAGATAAAGCTGAGAAAATTCTGGCATGTATTATGCCATTTATAAAGCTTTTTTCAAACTCAGCGCTGTTAACAAATAATTACTCAATGTAGGGTCATTTTGCACACTGAAATACAAGATTATAGGGATTAAATGATTTTGATAGGAAATGAATTCTGAACAAAAGCAATGAGCTATAATGCAGAGGCACACAATGCTAGCAGCAGAGACTTGTCACATTAAAAATGTTTTATGGTTTTTTTGTTCCTCTGAAACTTGACCCAGTCGTTACACAGAACATTGTTATTAAGTTTTCAACGTCTTGATATAAATGATAACTCAATTTGGGGGAGGGGAAAAGAACAACAACAATAAATCCTACAGTTTTCCATTAAAGTGGAATATTTTGACAAACATCAAATGGTAAGAATATAAGTTAAATGAAGCCTGAGCTGTTACTACATAAGCCTGGGTGACATTATGATATATACCTTGGCCTCGTTAGTTGCTATAATTTCAAACCAACTTTGATTCATATATGTCTACAGTTGGAAAGGCCTAAGAGATTATCTTGTCTAGTTTACTTATATTAAACATAAGGAAGATGAGAATCAGAAAGATTGTAGGTCACTTGGAGGTCAAACAGCTAGTTAGTACAAGGGCTAGTACCAGAAGTCTTCTAACTTTAAAACTCATCAGCAACTTTTCCATTACATTTTGTTACTTTAATTTTTAATATAATTGTGAGCTTGCATTTCTTCTTTTGAGAACTGGCTATTCATATATTTTGATGATATATCTATTGGGTAATGCCTCTTGTTCTCATATACTTGTATTGATTTCCCCTTCAATATTTTTTTTATCTCAGAAACTTATTACAGATTTTTTCTCTCATTTCACTTTTTTCCTAAGTGGATAAATGGATAGAGTGCTAGACTTGGAGCCAGGAAGACTTATTTTTAAATACTGCCTTCCACATTGGTGGTGTGAATCTGAATAATCCATTTAACCTTGTCCAGGAAAGTTTCTTCATCTGTAAATAAAAGATGTTAAGTACCTACCTCATAGGGTTGTTGTGAGAAGCAAAAAAGATACCATATGAAACATATTTTGCTATCCTAAAAGTACTCTATAAATACTAAATAGTATTCCAAATGCATTGATTTTGATTGCACATTTTTTTTTCAATTTTATGTACTCAAGTTGTTCTTTTTTAATGATTACCTCTATCCTTTGTTAGAGTAATAATTCTTCCCTTAGCTACAATAGTTTATGTGAAAATATATCTTCTTGGGGTGGCTAGGTGGCACAGTGAATAGAGCAGTGGACCTGAGTTCAAATCCAGCTTCAGACACTTAATACAAAAAAAAAATTAGCCATGTGACCTTGGGCAAGTCACTTAACCCCAACTGCCCTATCTTCCCCCCTCCAAAAAGCTATTTATTTATTTATCTTCTTCCTTTTCCCACATTTTCTTATTATTATCCTTTTAATGTCAGGTATCCACTTGGAGGAGCTGCATTGATAAAAGCAGCATGACAGGGGAACCATGGCATAATGGATAGGAAGCCTGCTTCAAAGCCTGGTTCAAGTCCTACATCAGGCACAAACTGGCTGTGTGACCATCATGGTGTTGTGTGACCTCTCGGTGTTATAAGCAGTTCTATCAATATAATTTTCTTTTTGGAGGGAAATTGGGGTTAAGTGACTTGCCCAAGGTCACACGGCTAGTTTTTGTGTTGTGTCTGAGGCCAAGTTTGAACTCAGGTCCTCCTGACTCCAGGGCCAGTGCTCTATTCACTGGCCAACTTGCCGCCCTATCAATATAATTTTCAAAGGAGATGTTGACTTGGCTTTTAATAAATAGTTTCCTCACTTTAAAGTACCCTACACCAAATAAATCATATGTCTAGGCATTATCCATTTAAAAATTTTGGTGCTATATATTATACAGACCTGATCTAAATCAGATGTTTTCCAAAATGCTTACTAATTTTCATAGCAGTTTTAATTGAATAGGGAGCCCTATACCCATTATTTGATGCCTGCTATTATTTTCATTTGCTTCTGTGTCTTGCTTAACTTATTTGTTATATTAATCAGCTTTTTCTATTTGTTTTTGGACCTTTTTTACCATTTGGCCTGCTCTGTTTTTAAGGTGTTATTTTCTTCAGTATTTTTTGTGTGTCTGATTTACCTAGCTGTTGACCTATTTTTCATGATTTTCTTGCATCACTCTCATTTCTCTTCTGAATTTTCCCCCTACCTCCCTTACTTGATTTCCAAAATCCTTTGTGAGCTCCTCCACAGCCTGAGACCTACTCATATTTTTCTTGGAGGCTTTGGATGTAAGAGTTTTGACTTTGTTGTCTTCTGAGTGTGTGTTTTGGTTTTCCTTCTGATCAATTGTTCAATCCCCTTACCATCTGTGGACTTAGAGCTCCAGAAGCAGCAGCTACTGTTGCTGATTTAGTCACTCCTAAAGTCTGTTTCTTGTTTGCTGGGTCAGGGGCTGTGTTGGCAAGGCCTATGCTCCACTCTCACCCAGGTATGACAGGCCTTTCCTGCTGACCTTTAAGTTGTCATCTGTGGACTAAGAGGTCTGGACATTACCACTGTTGTCTGTGATTCAGTTGTCCTGAGGCCTGTTTCCTATTTACTGGGATGTGGTATGTGTTGCCATGACCAGACTGCTCTTCTCCCTCATTCTGATGCAGCAGACTTTTCCTGCTCATGTTCCAAGTTATCTTGGGCTGGAAATGTGTGTCCCTCTGTCTTTGTGTGCGTTCTGCTGTTCTAGAATTTGTTTAGAGTCATTTTAAAAGGTGTTTGGATGGGTTTGGGGGAAAATCTCAGACCACTCACTGCCTTTACTCCATCATCTTGGCCCCGTCCTCCTCTATGTGTTTAACCAGTACCAAATAGCCTTAAGGATTACTTCCAAAGCACATAGTTTATAGTTTAATATCTGTTCCTGTTCTGTCACCTTTTCCAATATGTAAATTTGATTTGCTTAGTTGCTATATCTACTTCTGAAAGTGAAGGGGAAAAAAAGAGAATGGAAAGTATTTATTTCCTTGTTGAGGAAAGAAGCATTCATGTGTATGGGTGTGTATAATATATATAGTATATGTATTCACATATATGTACATATGTTTGCATCTAAATATGTGTGTTTTCATAGATACAAATAAATCAGAAATTAACATAATTTTATATATAGAAGGACCTTCGATTGTTGTCTAGGACAACTCATACGCAAGCAGGAATAAATATGTAATAAAATAGTCTTACCTAATGCATACCTAATAAAATTGTTATCCAATCACTGTTGGATGACCTCCAGTGTTGGGAAATTCACTCCCTTTTGAGGCTGTTCATTCAGCTTTAGCATAACTATAATTGTTTGAAAGTTTTTCTTCATATCAAGCTTGAAATTGGCCTCTTTTCACCCTTCAGTCAGGGCTCCTAAAGTCACTCAGAAAGAGTCTGTTCCTTCTTCCACATGATGAACTTAATATCTTTAAAGAGAGCCATCATGCCCTTATGGTGCTTTCTTTTCTCCAGGCTAAACTGTCCTGTTTCTTAAAAAAGATTTTTACCAAAGTTAAGTTTACCATGCTGTTTGCCCTCTTCTGAATGCTCTCCAAATTATCAGTGTCCTTTTTAATTTGATATAGCCCAGAAGTAAGCACAATGCAAGCCCTACGTCATCAGTTCA
>WOXC01002951.1:0-36355 GCA_011680675.1 Gymnobelideus leadbeateri | reverse complement strand
AGAGAGAAGGGGAGAGAGAGAGGGGGAGAGAGAGAGAGAGAGAGAGAGAGAGAGAGAGAGAGAGAGAGAGAGAGAGAGAGAGAGAGAGAGAGAACCAATCCCTCTTCATATCCATCCTTCCTTCCCCCACCCCCTTGGAATGGAGTAGTTTCATCTCTATTCCCCCCCATCTCCCCCACCCCATCTGTTAGCTAGTGGGTCCCCACTGGTCCTTCCGAAAGGAGATATTGCCCCCCCCCGCATTTGCTCTACTCCCTTCCTCCATCCACCTCAGCCCCTCTCCCCAAATCCAATCTCTACCTCCTTCCCCAGTCTCCCCCCCTCAGATGTGTGCCCCCCCCACCAGGAGACAGCATTTTCTAACTCTGACTCTATAGAGTCCCCGGCTCCAGCCTGAACAGAACCAGCTTCTTGGTCATCTCCGTCCTCGTCCTCAGAGCCAACTGCCAGACTGCTATGGATCGGAGACAGCCCCCTGGCTTGTGCCTGCAGTTTCTCGGCCCCTGGAGACTCAGCTGATCTTGATTTTTTTGGGGGGTGGGCATGGGTGTGTGAGGACTGGGGGTGAGGAGCATCCTCCCTCCTTTTACTGGTTGGGAATTTTTTGGGGGGATATTTTTCTTCCCTGACTCCACTCTGACCTGGACCTCTCAAAAGCTTTCTCTTCCATGAGAAGGTAGGTGTGTTTATTGGGGGAGGGGGGCTGATGGGATTGGCACATATCTGATTCTAGTAATTCGCTGGTGGTCTGGGGATTGTTCTTTTGAGGAGAGGCCTCCGGAGGCCCTCTCCCCACCCCCCCACCCTCACTGGTCCCATCCCTCCTTCTTTGCCATCTCAGTCCAGCACCTGTTTCCCTGAGGGAGGTGTTGGGAAGCAGGCGATGGGAAACTTTGATTCCCCCCTCCATCCCAGCTGTGATGAAAGTTCTTTCAGTGGTAATGCCGGCCGGTGTGTGCAGCTGGGCTGCCTGCCCCATTCAACAAGTCAGGCTGGAGGTGCTGGGGTAGGAGGCGGGGATGGCTTCCCCCTCCCCAGCAGCTTTGCAGTCCTGGCTCCCAGCTCCTGGCTTCCTCTGCTGGTCCTTCTGCGATCAGGGCTCTGTGACGCTGGCTGGAAAGCTGAGGGGCTCTGATGAGGCTTGGCAGGCTCTGAGTCAGGGATCCCAGGTATTGAGGAAGGTTGGGGGTTAGAAAAATCAATGGGGAGCTGTTGGGGGAGATGGGGGGAGAGATGAGCCCTGGAGCCACTCAACTTTGGTTAGGGCAGTGAAGGGTTAAAGCTGCCCCCCCCACAAGTCTGTACCTTCTCTTTGCTAGAAGACACCAAGGCCCATCAGCTGGACGTGGGGTAAAAAAATAACCCATGCTCTGTTTGGGACACACAATCAAGTGTCTGGGTATTGTTATATAATCACTGTTTATGATGATTGGCTCTTAATTGTTCACAGCAACGGCTGCCGTGTGTCCTCGCTTGCTGTTTGGTGACGGGGATCCTGGGGGTGGGGGGGCCCGTAGGGAGCATGGCCGTGTGAAAATCTCTTTTGATGGGTGAAATGATCTATGTGGGACCTACAGGGTGAGCTCCTGCCCTGACTGGGAGACCTGAGGGCCAGGTCAGTGGGTTAGGAGAGAGTTCGCTGCCCCCTGCCTTCTCCCCCTCCTTCCCTCCCTCCTCTCCAACAGCCCTCAGGGAGTTGTGGGGGTGGGAGCAGGCAGGGCAGTGGGGGGCAGGCTCTGGGCACAGCAAAGCAATCCCGTACTCTGTTCTCCTGAGACACCTGGGGGACGTTGATGGGGACTGTTCCAGGGAAGAGGGGTGACTGTGTGTGTGTGTGTGTGTGTGTGTGTGTGTGTCTGTGCCCCTTTCCACAGTCCAGTGGTCTGCTTAAGACGAGGGGCTACTCCAGCTGGTATTGGAAGGGGCCTCAGAGGGTCTCTGGTCTGACCTTCTCATTTTACAGATGAGGAAACTGAGGGCCCAGTAGTGCCGCCACCTGCCAAGGTGGCACAGAATTGCAACTCTACAGCTGGCAGGCACTTGAGAGGCCATGTAGCCCCATCTCCTTAATAGAGGAGCAAACTGAAGGCTGGACAGTGTTGTGACTTGGACAAGGCCAGAGCCAGGGCTGGAACCCTGCTTCTTGGACTCCAGATTCAGTGGGGGGGGGGGGGTTTGTCGCAGGGATGCTGGGGGGATAAGCCTGAGGGATCAGAGAGGGGCTAGTTTCCAACTTAGCAAAGCTGGATCCCTACTTTTGTTCTCTTCCGGCACCCCCCCACCAATGTCTATCTCCAAACCTCCAAGATACTTCTTTTGCTTAATCCTGGCTTCCTGAATGCTGCTCCTGAAGAGATGGCCAAACAGACTCCCCGAGTCCTGCTGTCTCTTACAGGGACAGATCTAATGTAGTCTGGTCACTTTGAAAACTTTCCTTTTTGGAAAAATCAAAAAAGTGCCCTATTTGATTAGGAAGAGGAGTGTGTGTGTGTGTGTGTGTGTGTGTGTGTGTGTGTGTGTGTGTGTGTGGTGAATGCCTCCAGTCCTCTCCCACTCACCTCCATCTCCTCAGCTGGCCATCATCTCAGGAGGAATCCTGATGGAGGACGTAGTTCTGTCGTTGGACTGAAAGGTGTTTTAAAAAATTCCACTGTTTCTGGGGCCTTAGATCAAACATACATCTTTGTAACCTGGTGAATGAGGGAGAGGCTGGAGGTAGCTGATGGGGTGGGGAGGGACATACACAGATGTAGAAATAAGTGGACAAATAAAGACACAACTTCGTCTTCTGTGAAGGGCCCCGGCACCCTCCCAGAATCAGATCTGAGGCAGGGGTCCTCAAGGTAGCCCCCAAGGAAAGGTAGACGTCCTAGATGCTTAGCTCTCTGATCCTGCACATACTGATTAGGCACCTCCTGAATGCAGAACCCTGAGCTCAGGACTTAGATAAGACAGACTCGATGTCTTCCAGGTGTTTATAGCCCAGTCAACCCTAGGCCTCTGTACCTCTCAGAGGCTCAAAGGGGCCTGAGAGGCCATGTAGTCCAAGTCCCTTGTTTTACAGTTGAGGAAAATGAGCCCCTGAGAAGTTAAAGTGACTTCCCCAGGGTTACACAGCTAGGAAGAGATAGGACAGGATCTGACTCCAAAGCCGACACTGCTTCCACTGAACCACAATGCCTTTACTACCTGACATATCTCCCCTCCCTTGGCTGGGCCTGGGGAGGACTTTGTACATCTCTTGTCCACGCCCTAGCCCAGTAGGCCCTGACCTACACACAGGCTAAGTCTGTTGTCCTTGCCCACCTCCCAGAATTCCTTACTGCAGTCCCAGGGTCTCTGCGCATTGGCTGGAAAGGTTCTCCTTAAAGTTTCTTCTAGAGTTCCTCCACCTGTAAGGAGCCTTAGCTGGTCCGAAGTCTTGGTGCCTTCCCTCTGACTTATCCTGTCTGTGTCCTGCTTACACCTGGTTGGTGGCATGCTGTCTTCCCCATCTGACAGTGAACTCCGGGAAACAGGGGCTTCTGTGCCCTTCTTTGAATCCTCAGCACTTAGGCCTCTCAGGTTGTGGGTGATACACGGGGGATTTGAACACAGGTCTTCAGTCTCCATGACCAACATTCTTCCCACTTCACCTACTCTCTTGTCCTGAGGTTCTTCTTCCCTCCCCTGCCTTGAATGAATGAAAAAGCATCCATTTAGCAGGCCTGGGTTCAAAGCATTCAACTCCTTCCTTTCCTCTCACCCCCTCCTCTTCCTGGAAGCCTCTCACTTCCTGGGGCTCTTCCTCTCTGATCAGAAACCCCCTCCTTTTCTAAGATCCTTCCCCTTCCCTTTCTCCCCAGAGCTCTTCTCAACCTCAGCTACTCTTAAAGCCCTGCCATTACCGGGCTTTGTTCTGGGGCCTCCTGGACCAGGCCCAGAAACTGTATTCAGATGCAGTACGAAGCCCCTGATAGGCAGGTGTGCGAGCACCGACCCCCCCCCCCCAATCTTTACCACTTGCTCCTTCCCAGGTGTGTGTGTGTGTGTGTGTGTGTGTGTGTGTGTGTGTGTGTGTGTGTGTGTGTGTGTGTGTGTGTGTGTGTGTGTGTGTGTGTGGCCACTACTGAGGGTAAGAGACCCAGCAAAGGGAGAATGGGAGGGAGTCAGTCTGGCTAGGGGACTGTTCTGGGCATGAGTTGGGGGGGAATTCTTGGACCTGATGTCATGAGTCTGCTACCCATGTCTGTGGGATTCTCGTGGCCCAGTGGGTAGCCCTGGCCTGTCCTTTGAGGGGTGAAGGAGGTCCCTGGGAGAAGGCCTGGTTCCCTTCGATGGGGAGAATTTAATGAATCTCCTAGGCTGCCCCCAGTCTGGAGGAGGGGGATGTGCCCAGGCTGAACCTCTCCAGAGGCGTGTTCACTCTTCTGCCTTTTCTCTTCCCTTCCCCTTCTTCCTCTTTGACCCCCTTGGGTGTTTGGACCAGAAAGCACTGATGGGAAGTGAGGAGCCTGGCCTACCTCCTTCCCACCAAGGTTGGACCTGCCTGCATCTTCCTTTGTTATACCCACGTGTCTTACTCTGTACACCAGTCCTGTGTAATTAGCCCTGGTGGAGAATTGATTTCCATTTGACTTTCCAGTCATGTTCTGGCCTTGCCCCCACTAATGTTTCCTGTGGGGATAGAGCTGACTTTGGTTCCACAGGACCCTGATAGGCCCTATCTACTCTTGGAAAGCTTTCTATGGATTGTCCAAGCCAAGGGTGGTCTGTGGGCAGTCAAGAGAGGTCCCCATGCTCCTTGGCTTCTGGTGGTCCCCAGGGCCATGGATGGTAAGGGCAGCACTTTCTGCCACTTTCTCCTGGGAGTGGGGGCATTGGCCTCAGATGCCCCTGCCACTTTCAGGGTTTGGCAGTTTGACTTTACAGTTAGGGGCTCTTCCTAGTTTCTGCTGCCAGAGGGGAGGGCTAGAGCAAGGAATGGAGGGAACAGAACCGATGGCCTGCTTGTCCTTTGCTGGGTCCCCCCCTCCCCCTCAGGATAAGTTAACTTTTGCTCATAAGATGTGCTTTCTTGATGGGTGAAGAGGGGCCTGGAAGAAGTGGTGGCTTTATCTTGGAATAATAATCACACATTTATCTAGAGAATTTAAAATTGCAGAGCACTTCACAAACATGCATTTTCCCTAGAGAAGGGAAGACATCAGGGGACGTGAGGGTTTCCTCAAAGGCCTAAAGATTTGTCCTGTGGAATGAGCTCTGGGCTGAGAATGAGAACTTGGGTCCAATCCCAGGTCTATGTGATCTTGATGAAGTCCTTTCCCTTTTCTGAGCCCTGGGGTTCTCAGAGAGAAGTTGAGGAAGTCCTTCCCCATGTTAGAGTGGGAAAAGCCCTGGGCTTGGGGTCAAAGCCCTGACTGTCTCGTGGCCAGTCTCTTCACCCCATCAGACTCTATAGAAGGAGAGGATTAGATCAGCAGGGCTCCTAAGGCCCTTCCCTTCTTGGCCTCAGTTTCCCCCACTGTGAAAGGAATGGCCTCAAGGCTCTCTTCTAACTCAGTTCTAGTCCAGTGATACTGGGACTTAGTCTTCTGTAAGCCCCAAAGGGTGGGCGAGGGCTCTCGGGCCTAGTGTTCACCCTCCCTTGGACACTTGGGAAATGTGAGTGGGCTAGATGACAACTGTCTAATCCTTGTCTCGTGCCTTATAGCCAGTGTTCCAAGACAGTAATTCCTAATCTCAGCCACGTTTCATCTGCTGGCTGAGCTTGGCCTTGGTTTAGATCCACCAAAAGTAGAACGAATTCTCTTGGAACAGAGTGGATTTGTCTTCCCTGGAGATCTGGCCTTCCATATAGCTACCGGTTTAGACTAGGTCCTCTCTGAGCATTATCTGTTTTAAGGCCCCTCTCAGCTCTGATGTGTTGTTTGGAGGTGAGGGTCAGGCTCCATGCTGTGTTTGAGCTGGATCTTTCTGGGTGTCTTAGAGCTTAGAACAAGGAATGTTAGGGCTGGGAGGGGCCTGAGAACAGGGGATGTCAGGGCTGGGAGGAGCCTGAGGACAGGGGATGTCAGGGCTGGGAGGGGCCTGAGGACAGGGGATGTCAGGGCTGGGAGGGGCCTGAGGACAGGGGATGTCAGGGCTGGGAGGGGCCTGAGGACAGGGGATGTCAGAGCTGGGAGGGGCCTGAGAACAGGGGATGTCAGGGCTGGGAGGCAGCTTAGAACAGGGTGTTGATTTGGCAGAGTGAGGACTCTCAGCTGGAACTTGGGAGATTTGGGCCCAGTTTGCTGTGTGACCTTTCTAGGCCTCAAGTTTCTCTTCTGTAAAGTGAAAAGGCTGGACTCATCCTGGCTCTAACACTCTGATGATCTGGGCAGGAAGGCCCTCCCTGAATGCTGATTGCTGCAGCCAAGACTGTGCTCCTGGCATTAGTCCTTACACATGTTTCCACCCCCAGCAGGGGTATGTGTATGTGTACATGTATATGTGCATAGATAGACACGCCCCGTGTTACATGTGACTGAGCACCCACACACCCACAATGAACACACAGATGAATGAATACCCAATCCCCACCTGTATGTGGGAATCCTTATGCATACAGGTAGACCCTCCCCTGGGTGTGGGTCCAAGGTGCACTGTGGGGTTTGCTCCTTCACAGACACAAAACAGAAGCAGGATGCCAAAGCCATGTCTAGCTGAGGCCTGTGCAGTCAGGCTCATAGAGGCCCAGGGCATGATGCCCAGGCCCTCACTGGGCTTCCCTATTGCTGGTCCAGGGGTGTCCTTCTTGGCCTCCCCCCTCTCCACCTCAGAGGTGTGCAGCCTCTGAGTGGTCTGCCCTGAAGCCCTGGGGTCACTGGCAAAGTGCTCCCCTTCCTCCTCCCTCCTCTGCTCTGGGCAGAAGCAGCAACAAGCTTCTGACGTGGAAGGTTTACATTAACAGAGAGAAAGTGCATCATCTCTGCGTGGGCTGGCGGGGAGCAGCAGCTAAGGGCAGGCAGGCGTTATCAGGGACACTGCCAGGCAGGGGGCCTGGCTGGGCTGGGTACACCAAGGTACTGCCAAGCAGGGGGGCAGGAGAAGAAGCTGAGTGAGCCAGGGCTGATGTGCTTCACTGTCCAGGTGCAGACCATGAAGGGGAATAAACCCAGGGCATTCAGGGATGCCTGGGGCTGGAAGCTGGGCAGAGATGAAGCTGGAGGGCAGAACTGGGAAGGGGCAGGGAGGAAGAGCCAGGGGATTGGATCCTGAAGCCCACGTGTCATGTAGGTCTCCATGTGGGCCTGGCAATGCCCCAGCTGCCCTGAGTGAAGGGGTGGGTGAAGCTTAGGTCCCCCAGGGCCCTGATCTCCAGGTCTGTGAGCCATCATCTTGGGGGGGATACCTTCATAGTTATGGTTCACTTGGGGCTAGAGGGGTGGGGTGAGTCTGTGTGTGTGTGTGTGTGTGTGTGTGTGTGTGTGTGTTTAGGCCTAAATATAGGGGTGTTTGCTGGCTGAGTATCTGGGGTAGATAGAGGGGTGGGGAGCCAGGAGGCCTCCTGAGTGGGCCTGGTGAGGCAGAGGGTATATGCAGGGGGCTTGAGTGGGGCAGGGAAGGTGAATGTAGGTGTGAGGAATGGGTGGGCAGATGGGGGAGGGCAGTGTGTTTGTAGATGAAGAAATATGCAGACTTTCTTGTCTTGTTCTTGGGTTAGAATTGACCAATCAGTAGAGAGCATTGGAATCAGGATAACCTGCGTTTAAATCTTGCCTCTGATACTTGTCAGTGTGACCTTGGGCCAGTCAGTTCTCTCAGTTTCAGCTTCTTCATCTGAAAACTGGGGCTGACGAGCTCCTCCTCCTCTGGTGGTGACAAGGCCCAAATGAGGTGGCAACTGAAATGTTCTGTACACCCTGCTGCCAGTGTAACTGCTGCTTATTGCTGTTCTCCATCCCTGATAGAATGGAGGCTCCTGGAGGGTGTGCCCCCTCCATCTGCCCTGTGAGAGGGCTCCTCTCTCCCTTCCATACCCAGTCCCAGCCCAGCACACAGACTGGCACCTGGGATTTCATTGGTACAGGGGATTCCCAGTGAGGAAACTCCCTCTCCCAGTGTGGATTAGCACCTCTTCTGCATGAGTTTCTTAGAGTTGCCAAGAGCATGAAGAGGGAAGGTGACTTGTCCAGGGTCACACAGGCAGTGCCCATCAGAGATAAGATTTGAGTCTAAGTCTTTATGGCTCTGAGGCTGACTATCCAGGGTGCAGAGCCTGGTACCTGGTAGGTGGTTAATTAGCGCATATTATTTATTTGATTGATACTGAGCCAGACTAGGGTGTCTGGATTCGGGAGAGGCAGGACTGGAGGCGCCAGCACCATGTTGGATTTCTGTCTTTGCCCCATTCTGACATTTTCCCACTGAGGCATCACGAGGATGGGTCCATAGTGTCATTGACCTGAAGCTTAGAAGGGACCTTGCTGGCTGTCTAATTTAGCCTTTAACTGAGGAGGAGACTGAGTCCCAGAAAAGCCAAGAGACTTGCTCAAGGCCACTCAGGCGGTGAATGACTGGGCAGGGACTCAAACCCAGATTCTTTGACTCCAGACTCCAGACTTTTGCCACTGTCTCCCCCAAAGGGCCTGCATTCCGATCCCTGCTGCATCTAACCTCTCTGAGCCTGTTTTTTAGTCTCTGAAGTGGGGGAATGATCCCTGTCCACCACAGGGTTGTGGTGAGGAAAACTGTAAAGAGCTGGAAAAGAGTTAGCTATGGCTCCTCTGGCCGAGAGAGCCCATCTGCCCCTTCTCTCTGCCCCCCAGGCAGGCAGAAAGAAAGATTGAGGGCTATGTGTGCAGGGGATGACCTTGGCCAACTCATTTTTCTTTTCCAGGCCTCAGTTTTCTTCTAATCTATAAAGTGTGTGTGTGTGTGTGTGTGTGTGTGTGTGTGTGTGTGTGTGTGTGTGTGGTTGGCCAGGGTCATCTCCAAGGCCCTTTCAGTGCTAAATGCCAGCCTAGTGCTCCACAGTTGGTTGTTAGAGACCTCTAAGAAGTAGGGACCCAGGCTGCTCAGCTCAGCAGGAGGCCTGTGGTAGTGGCCTGTGCACTCATGGGAAATAAGGACAGCTATCTGTGCACGTATTCATCTGTCCTTAAGGGAAGTGTCCAGCCCAGCCCTCCAATACCTATCCTCCTGCCCTCTTTCCCAACCATCTGCTCTTCTCCCAAGGGCCTGTCATTCTAGGGGCCCATGGTTTGAAGGAGCAGCTCTAGGGGGAAGGGGCCCTCTTGGGGGAAGGGCAGGATGCAGCTGTGCCTCAGCCAGATAGCTTTTTATGTTCTAATGTCCCTAACCTCACTGTGCTTCTGTAGGCCAACATCCTATGATCTAACATGATTCTTATGTTCTAGGAGCATCCCCAGCCCTGGCATTGCCTGTTCTAAAGGCCTTTCCAGCCCTGACGTTCCTTGTACTATGGGCTTCCTGTGTTCCAAGGGCCCTCCCAGCTCCTACATCCCCTGTTCTGAGGGTCCTCCTAGAGCTTACATTCTGTGGTTCTTGAATTCTCCACTAGGGGTTTGATTACTAGTTCAGCCTGGGCTTCAAAGAGGTGGTCACCTAAGCAGTCTGTCCCTTGGTCCTCTGAAGCAGCTACTGTAGCAGAAAATGTCCATCTCATACGTTTCTCTCTCTGGTTCTCCTCCAGGGCTCCCTGCTTAGTGCTGACATGGCGGAGTGTGTTCTGCCTGCTGCTGCCTGGAATCCCAGTCCCCTGCCCCCTGTGTCTTCAGCCCCAGATCTGGCCTCGGAGTCTGGAGTCACTGAGCAGCAGCCCCAACCACGGACACCGCCCTCCCCACCAGTCCAGGAGCCCGGTACCAGCACTGACCCAGACATCCCTCATCCAGACCTGGCCCCTGTGGTCTTTTTTTGTCTCCGGCAAACCACCAGCCCTCGAAACTGGTGCATCAAGATGGTGTGCAATCCATATCCTTTGAAGCTCTTTCCCTCTTGGCCACTGATCCATCAGCCCACCCCTCGCTTCCTCCAAACAGGTAGGGGCTGGACTCTCTTGTGGTCTGGCCTCCCAGCTTTCGTCTTCTTGTTCTGGGCTGAAACAGCCAAGAAGCCAGGATGGTGAGAAATAGTGTGGGTGGGAGAGAGTGAGAATGTGGAGTAGGGTGGGGGCAGCTGGAGAGAAGAGGTAGGGATGGAGGGGAGAGAGATATTGGAACCTGGAATGGTATGATGTTGCTATTGAGGTCATGAGATGGTGAAGGATCCTGGAGGAGTCAGAGATGATGCCAAGGTTATGACCCTGGGAACCTGGGAGGTTGGTGGTGCCACCATGAGGCATAGAGATAGTTGGGGAAGAAGCTTGTGAAGGGCTGAGTTTGAGGGGATTGCAGTCCATCAGGTGTGATGTGGGATGAATGCTGTCTGCACTGAGGGGGTCATTGAGGTCTCCAAAGACAGTCAGAGGTGACTCCAAGGTTGAGAGTCTGGGAAACTGGGAAGACTGAGGGAACTTCTATGGAAAAAGAGTTTTGGAAAGAGAACTAGGAGGAAAAAGATGAGTTTGATTTTGGATGGATTGAGTTTGAGATGCTAATGGGACTCTGAGGATGAAATGATTAGCTTTAAAATGCTGATTCTGTGATTTTATGATTCCATGATTTTCTGATTCTGTTGATTCCAAGATTTGTGATTTTAAATTTCTGTTGACTTGATGGTTTTCAGATCCTATTAATTCCAAAATCTGTGATTTAAAAATTCTGTTGAGTGGATGCTTTTCAGATTCTATTGATTCCAGGATTTGTGATTTTAAAATTTTATTGACTTGATGATTTTTAGATTCTATTGATTGTAAGATTTAGGGATTTAAAAAATTCTCTCAGTTGGATGATTTTTGATTCTCTTGATACCCTGATGCTGTTGATTCAATTATTTCATGATCTACTGATTTGGGGATTGTTCAGATTGACTTTTTGGTAGGACCCAGGCTTCTAGGTGCTTTGTTTTACTGCCAGCGTGGATGTTGGAGAGTTGACTTCACTGATCTCTCTGGGATCTAGTGAGAATATAGGAATCTGCACACTGCTGGGGTAGAGACTGATTTGGCACTCGATGTATTTTGCATTCATTCAGCAGACATGTGTAAGTGCTTATTATATACAAAAGACTGTGCTTGGCACTAGCACTACGCAGTCCCTGCCCTCCAGGAACTTACTGTCTGGGTGGGGAGGGAGGGGAGGGCATATAGCACATTCAATAGATAAATATAATACAAGGTAAAGAGTGAAAGGAGAGATCCAGACAATGGCCTGAGGAGGATTTGGGCCGGGATGCTGGCAGGGATGAGGGGAGGAAGGCACTCCTTACCTTGTAGCATATTTATCTGCCACTATTGCAACTACACATTGACTGTGAACCCCATGAGGGCAGGCATGGCATCAAGGAACTACTGCCCTCAGCGAGCTCATGGTCTAGTAGGGGCATCTTGGAGCAAGAAGCGTGGGCCCTGGGGAAGACTGTACAGGGAGCGACTGTCTCATGAAGGTCCCCCTGTGTGAGGCCAACAATGTCCCTCCCTATCATGTATACAAAGCTCTTTCCTCCCAACAGTTCATTCAAGCATGTAAGCTGTAAAAGTATACATAGTAATCCAGTCAGACGGAGGATTTGAACCCAGGTCTCCTGATACAGATTTCAGTGATTTTTTCCACTTCACTATTCTGCTGCATGGGATGCTCATCTTGATACTAGTGCCTTTGAAACATTGGACTGGGAGGAGTCTTAGAACAGGGCTTAGAACAGTCCCCCTCAGGGCTGAGAGGGACTTTAGAACAGGGGATGTCAGGGCTGGAAGGGGCCTGAGAAGAGGGAATGTCCTTTCTTCTAGCTTGCCACTATGGCACGAGATCAGGGTGAAAAGCAAAAACCCACTTGGGAACTGAGCCTCTGAAAGCTCTGCCTCAGCCTCTCTGCTGGGGAGATTGAGCTGCCCCCAGGGGCCAGGGTGTTGGAGCAGCTCCCTAGCCAAACCCCAGTATTCTTTCAAGCTCACTCTACTGTGAGATGTTTTGGAATCCAGAGGAACAAGAAGATGGCAGTTCCCTCTCCAGTCCGTGGAGCCAGAGCTGAAGAGGTTCTGGAGAAGGGGCTGAAGGTAGAGAATACAAAGTCAGGAAAAACAACTTCTCAGACAACCTTGGCTTTGGCCTCCAAGAGCAGATCGATCTGGGGATTAAATGCAGCCCAAGCACCACATCTGTGGCTTGGACAGCTGCTTGGTGCTGGAAGGCTGGGTTTAGCATCACAGGGAAGCCCTATAGGACAAGCAGCATCAGGGCAAAACCCAGACTTGGCAGAGAGGACCACTCTAGGACCAGCAGAAGTATGATGGCATCATCCTTCCTGGCAAATAAAGGCCTGTTTTCTATTAAAAGGTCAATAAAATGGCCACCGAAGTGTAAAAATCCCCCACAAAACCCCCAAGAAATGTCAGAGCTGGGAGGGGCCTCAGAATAGGGAAGGTCAGGGCTGGGAGAGAGCTTAGAACAGGGGATGTCAGAGCTGGGAGGGGCCTTAGAACAGGGAAAGTCAGGGTTGAGAGGGGCCTGAGAACAGGGGATGTCAGGGCTGGGAGGGGCCTTAAAATAAACAATGATGGATTAAATCATCATCTCCAACCAAAATTCTTCCTCAGTTTCTGAGCCCTCTAGTCCTGCACACCTGTTGTTCAAGTATTTGTTTCTCTTCTCATAGACTTGTTTCTCCAGTGACTAGTTCCTTGGACCTCAGGGCAGAGTCCTGTAACTGGAGAGTCTCCCTTCAGTTGTATACAGGAAGTGTTTGAAGTCCTTGGGTGGGATGACCCTTACAGCCATTTCAGGCATGAGAGTCTTTGAATTTCAGGTGCTGTTGGGGCAGATTTTAGGATCCTAGCAGTCTTTCCTCCTTCAGAGAAATCTCCTATTTTGGGTATGGGTAGGGTTTTGAGGTCTCTAGGGTCTCTTGGCCTTTTAGGCCTCTGGGTCCTGAGTGGTGCCTGGAATCTCTGGGGATTCTGAATTAGGCTCATCTGGGTTCTTCAAGCTGGGAGGAGAGAGAGAGAGGGAGAGAGAGACAGAGGAGAAAGAGACAGACAGACAGAGACAGAAAGAGAGAGAGAAGGAGAGAGAGAGGAGAAAAGGAGAGAGAGAGGAGAAAAGGAGAGAGAGAGAGAGAGAGAGAGAGAGAGAGAGAGAGAGAGAGAGAGAGAGAGAGAGAGAGGCAGAAGCCAGGGTGATCAGCAGAGAGGCAGGGGATGAGGACGAGGTACATTGGGGGGAGCACAGTTGCAGAGGAAGGAGGAGGGAACACAGTCCAGGGAGGAAGCCTGGCAAACAGGATTTTCCCTTGAGTTCTCCCCTAGGGAAGCCAGATGCTAGCAAGGAGCAGCAGCAGGACATATGTAGGTCTGGAGTTGATATCAAGGGACAGTGTTTCTTTGATCAGGTGCCTGCAAACCACAGGGACTGGGCCATGGCCAGGAACCAGAGGCCTCCTCTGTCTTCTCTTGCTCATCTTCAGTCAGTTTCTCTCCTGATCTGTCTGTCTCCATTTCTCATTCTTTATCCATCTCTGTCTGTCTCTTTTCCCCTTTCCATCCATCTCCCTGTGCTTCTGTCTTCTCTCTTCACTTCTGTCTCCCTTCTGTCTTCTCTGTGTCCCTATCGTCTCCCCGCCTGTCTCTTTTCTACTGGTTTCCCTCCTTTTCTTTCTCGTTATCTGTTTTTCTCTTTACCTCTTTATATCCTCTATTTCTCATCCTTCTTCTGTCTCTGTCTTTGTCTCTCTTTCTCTACCTCACTTTCTATCTCTGTCACTTCCTATCCCTTTCCATGCCCATCTTCCCACTTTCCACCTCCATCTGTCTCTTTCCTTTAATAGGTATTTCCTTCCCTTTCCATTTGTTTGCTTGTTTGTGTTTCTTTCCCTTTCCCTATTATTCTCCATTTTTCCCATTGTCTCCTTTGCTTATCATGGCAGACTCTGTTTCTCTTTTTCTTTCTGAATCTGGAACCCCATCTAGGTTCCAGGCTGTACTCAGATTTTCCATGTCCAGAATACTTCCTAGGGCTTGAGGCCAAGTAGAGAGAGTATGGAAGAACGCATACCAGCTAGTAGAGGACAAATATCAGCAGTGCGGCAAAGAATCCACTTGTTAGATTTTTGGGAGAAGGAGGTTTGGGTGAGATGATGGTGGTGGAGAACATGGCACAATGGCTAAACCCGTGGACTCTGCTTTGAGGGCTGGCCTGTGGATGGCCAAAAGCATTCCAGCTGTCCCTAGACATCAGAGTCAAGAATAGTGGGCCATTTGCTTCTCTGACTTCTTGGCAAACCCAAGACTGGAGATTCCCCAAGTTTGAAGGGGCCCCTGGGTCAGGGCTGTGGAAAGGGTGTGAATTGTTGGGGTGACTAAAAAGTGACCTGAGTGCCCCAGGACACAAGGCTGGGGTATGAAGCCTTTGAGTCTAAGGGTCAAGAGAGATTCTGAGCCCTTAATTTAGTCAACAGTTGACGTAGTGAAGGAGACCTTAGAGGTCTCAAAGAAGAGACTGAATGACCCCAGAATTCCATAATCTCAGAGTTGGCAGCCGCCATCTAGTCCAGCCTGTAGCTGAATGGGAACCCCTGCACAGTCTTGCTCAGCTTCTGCTTGAAGCCCTCCAGTGAGGAGGAATCCACTATCTCTGATGGTGGCCCCTCCTCCTTTGGGACAGTGCTCATTGTTTAGAAACTTTCCTTTGTGCCAAGTCCCATTCTGCCTCTCCACCATTTTCCTCCCAGCTCCTGGCTCTGCCTTCTGGTTCAGTTCCCACTTGGCAGCCTTTTAGATTCTTGAAAATGGCCCTTATGTCTCCCCTGAGTCTTTTCTACCCAGTTCCTTCAACTGATAATTCCATGGTATGATTTCACTGGTTGGATTCCTCTGGATACCCCACAGCTCATCAATGCCTCAATCAAAATGTGAAACCCAGGTGGGGATGTCATAAGAGAGGATTTATGCTCATGTATAGGTTAGACTAGATGCCTTTTTAATCAAGCATTTATTAACCGCTGATTTTGTCCCAGTCAGTGTGAGATTCAGGGGACACAAAAAGAAAGCAAAAAAGTCCCTTGCCCTCAAGGAGCTTATATTGTAATGGGAGAGACAATGCCTGACCTTCCAGCTTGGAGATTCTGTGTTTCTGTGACCAGATGTTTTATTATGTACTTCCTATGTGTTCAGTTGAAGTATAATGTATTTTATTCCATCCCTTTATTTGAAATCTATGAGGTTTTTCATGTGTGTTTTTGTGAGTAACAGACTGTTGGATTCTTATTTCTAATTTATTTTTGCTATCCTCTTCCATTTTCTGGGTGAATTCACCCCATTTACAGACACAGTTTTAATCATTTATTTGTATATTTATGCCCATCTTATTCTCTTATGCTTTTTCCTCTTTCCTTCCTGTCTCAGTCTTTAAAAAGAAGACAGTGGTGAGAAAGGAGTGTGGTCAGCACAAATACTCTCTGCTTGATGCAGTATACTTGTGCCCTTCTCCCCTTCTAAGTGACTGCTATGTACAGAGCCCTGGGATCTGCACAAGTCATGCAAAGAGGATGACAAAGATCTTGCTGTCCCCAAGAATACATTAAAATGGCGGAGGGAACAAAAGAAACCCTGATGTCATGGAGAGTGCAGGAAGGGCAGAGGAGAGGTCCAGGACAAGGTCTAAGAGAAAGGGGAGACAGCAGGACCCATTTCTCTAGGCCTCACAGAAGTAAGGAGATCGTCCGACTCCAAGTTCTGGGCTCCTTCCTGTAGGTCCACAACAATCTTCTCTTCAGTTCGGCTCAATAATTGTTGAGGAATTGCCCCCCAAGGTACCAAGTTTGGTCTGGGATTTCTTGGTGTTTGGGTCTTTGATGCCAATGATGCAGAGAATTACCCATGAAGAAACTCTCTTTTTCAATGTGGACCAGCACCTCCTCTGTAGCTTATAGTATTACAGAGCTGCCTGGAGTTCTGAAAAGTGATGTGATTGCCCTCAGGGAGCTTATAGTCTACAAGGGGGATGTGACATGTACACATAAAAGTAAATAGAAATGTTTCCTTTCTCTTTGGGTCCCTGGCATACTGCAGCCTCCTTCTTAGCAAACTCAAGTGATTGATGGAGGCATGGGTGCAGGGCTGGGGATAAGGACCTGAGGCTTGGAGGAGAGAAGATAAAGATTCCAGGGGCAGCAACAGGGCAAGAACAAATCTCGGGGATCAATTGTGTGATGTAGGGAGTGTTGAGCTGGAAGAAGCCTGGAGGGGTGTCTCATAAGTTAGCTGATGCGTAGAGTGTAGGAAGAGAATTCCTGCTCAATAGAGGGATGGATGAGTAGGCTGGAGTGAGATGGGGAAGGGCCTTCAAGGACAGGCCAGCGAGCCCCAGGGTTCTCACGATGTCTGGTCCCACCTGTCAGGAAGGAAAGCTGCATTGCTAAACTTAGCTATGTTGTCAGGGAGAAAGCTCGGAAGTCAGTAGAAACGGATTGGAATCCTGGGTCTGCCACTGACTGATTGGGTGACCTTGGGCAAGTCACTTCCTGTCTCTCAGACTCAGTTTTTTCTTCTGTAAAATGAGGTCATTGGACTAAATGATGTGTAAATTTCCTTTCAGCTCTGACTTGCCATGTTCTAAGACCTGTTCTAACTCTGACATTCCCAGCTCTGGCCTTTTAGGTTCTAAGGTTCCCTCCCAGCTCAGACCTTCCAGGTTTTAAAGTCCCTCCTAATTCTGACATTTTTAGGTTCACTTTCCTTGTTCTAAGATCCCTGTCAGCTCTGACATTCTCTGTTCCCTCTGCTCTGAGTCAGGCTTCAGCTCTCCCTCACTCCCCTTCCCCCCACACATCCTTCCAGTGACAGGACTTTGTTCTTTGAGTCATCTTCCTGATTCATGGCCCAGAACTGCCAGAGTGGGGTGTCTGAAAAGGCTTCCCCCAATGTCCAACCCCTCCTTCTCCTCCAGGGTGAGTGTGTTCAAGCAGCCCAGGAACAAGTCTGGTCTAGACTTGAGGTTTTGCTTCAGGAAGCAACCAGTCATGCAGGAGAACATCCAACCTCACACCGACCACAGATGTGGGAGAAGGCAGCTCCTCCAAGGTTGGATGGGTCCATCCCTGAGGGGACAACATAGCCTGGTGCTGGGCGCCTAAGAGCTGGGCTCATATTCTGCTCAGGGACCCACTTTTTTTTTTTTTTTTTTGCTTTTTGGAGGGCAATTGGGGTTAAGTAACTTGCCCAAGGTCACACGGCTAGGCCGGATCCGAACTCAGGTCCTTCTGACTCCAGGGCCCGACGCTCTACTCACTGCACCACCTAGCCGCCCCCAGGGACTCACTTTTTAAGTGACCTTGGGCTTTATAATGAGGGGTTGGAGGAACATTTTGACTCCAATGTTCTGAGTTCTAATGTCCCTTAGAGTTCTAACCTTTTATGTTTCCAGGTTACTCTCAGACCCTCCAGCTCTAACATTTCATGTTCTAGGGCCTCTTCCAGGTCTGACATCCCTTGTTCCAAGCTCCCTCCCAGCTCTGACCTTCCCTGTTCTCAGGCCCCTCCCAGCCCTGACATCCCTTATTCTAATGTCCCTCCCAGCTCTGACATCCCCTGTTCTAAGGCCCCTCCTAACTCTCATATTCTCTGTTCTAAGAGCCCTCTCAATTCTGACTTGAGCTCTATGAGTAAAAGCTTATAACTATGGCAAAGAGGGGTTCATCCCTTGAGAAAACCCCCAGATAGCCAAAGTACTTGGGATCATAGACTTGGTGCTAGAGGGCCCTCAGAGGCCACGTAGGCCAAGCCCTGCCTCTTGCATCAGAGAGGTCACATGAGGGAGTTGAATGCCTCCCCTCCTTTGTGCAGCCAAGCTTTATTCCCCATCTCTACCTACAATTCCAGCACGTTTCCCCAGTATGTTCTATTTCCTTCCAGAGAAGTTGCAAGGAACTGGGCAGGGAGATTTGTTTTGTTTCTCATCCTATTTTCTCCCTGTTCTATGCCTATGAATCATAGGGCCCACAATTTCTAAAGACTCAAAAGGGTGAGGGCTCCACAGGGCAGTGGGGAAAAGCTACTCTAGCATATCCACAGTGCAGATGGAGCCTGCCCCCTGCAGTGGCTTCCCCGAAAGTGCCCATGGGCACCACAACAGGCCCCAGGCTCTTCTTTAACACACAGACTTGCCTGTCATCCCACTGACTCTAAGGCCACAGCCATGTTGGAATCCACTCAAGCTCCCTCTCCTTCTTCCCTCCCCTTTAATCTGCCGATTTGCTTTTATCTTAGATCCCTCTCACTCTTTTTCCTTTTCTCTCAGCCAACAACTATTTATTATTAGTAGCAATAATAATAGCTAGTATTTATAAAGCCTTTGCACAGTGGATAGAGCACCAGGTCTGGAGTCAGAAAGAACTGAGTTCCAACCTGGCCTCAGAAACTTCCTAGCTGTGTGACCCTGGGCAAGTCACTTAATCTTGTTTGCCTCAGCCTCCTCATCTGTAAAATGAGCTGAAGAAGGAAATGGCAAACCACTTCAGTGTCTTTGCCAAGAAAACCCCAAATGGGGTCATGGAGAGTTGAACATGACTGAAATGGCCAAACAACAACCAGATATTTGTAAAAGGCTTTACAAACATTATCTTATTTGATCCCTCAATCGCTCTGGGAAGGAGGTGCTTCTACTGTCCCCATTTTACAGTTGAAATTGAAGCAGACAGAGGTTGAGTGACTGGTCCAGGATCACACAGCTAGGAAGTGTCTGAGGATGGATTTGAACTTGGGAATTCCAGGTCCATCCTCTGTGCACTGGGGTGCCCCCTAGCTACCACGTTGAACATTTGCAGACATTACTCATTGTGCTTCACAGATATTGTGGGTTGGTTTTTTTTTTTTAATTTTTTGTTTTTTTACATATTGAAAGTTTGTGGCAACCCTGCATAGGGCAAGTCTATCGGCACCATTTTTCCAACAGCGTGTGCTAACATGTCTCTGGGTCACATTTTGGTAATTCTTGCAATATTTCAGACTTTACTCTTGTATATATTATACACACACAAACACACACACATATACATATATATATATATATGTCTATGTGATTTGTGATCAGTGATCTTTGATATTACTATTGTAGTTGTTTTAGGGTTTCAGGAGCTACTCTCATGGAATCCATTAATGGTGTGTGTGTTCTGCTGCACTGACCCTGCCCCCTTCCTATTTCTCTCACTCTCCTTGGGCTGCCCTATTCCCTTCCATACAACCATATTGAAGAATTTTACATAAACCTATTGAGAAAACAGTGGCAAGGTTTAAGAGGATTGACTCTAATTTTAAAAGAAATTCTACCTGGGATAAAATACTATCAAACAGTATTGAGTGCTACAGAGAAATCTTTCATGAAAGGAAGAGCCAATCCATGGGGCAAACTTCATTGTTGTCTCAGTTTCAGAAATTGCCACAGCCAGCCCAGCCTTCAGCAGCCACCTCCCTGATCAGCGCGACCATCAACATGGAGGCAAGACCCTCCACCCCCAAAAGATTGGGGCTCGCTTGAGGCTCCGGCGATGATTAGCATTTTTAGCAATGAAGTATTCTTTAATTAAGGCATGTGACTTTCTTTAGACATAATACCATTGTGTACTCAGTAGAGTATGATGTAAACATAACTTTTATTTGCACTGGGAAACAAAAAAATTCGTGGGACTTGTCTTATTATGAGATTGGCTTTAGAGCCAAAGGTGCGGTACCTCTGAGGCTCCAGGAATTGTGCTAAGTGTTGGGGAAATAAAGAGGCACCAACCAGTCTCTGTCTTCAAGGAGCTTACGGTCTCTTCCTCCCCTCCTCATCTCCCTCTCTCATTTTCCCCCTCCTTCCTTCTCCCTTTCCATTTCTCTATTACTCTTCTCTTTCCCCACTGGACCTTTCTCTTTATCCCTCTTTGGCCTGAAGACCTCCTTGGTATAGAACACAGAGACAGCATCATTTGGATGTGCTAAAGAATGCACCAGGGGTGCCCTGGACATGCACAGATCTACTGCTGGTGCTGGTCACTGCTGACCCAAGAGGCAGGAACATTTAGGTCCCTCCTGGTAGCCCTCCTGCAGATGCTTTGTGGCTCATCAGTGGCCCTCCTCAAAAGCTTGCCTAAGAGACCCCTGTGTCAGAAACAAAAGGCTCTCATCCTTCCAGGTGGATTTTGGGTCCCTGGAGTGAAGAGGCCCTCCTTGTTCCAGTCCTGACTAATCCCCATGGATCCTCTACCTCTCGGGTGTAAAAGAGGGCAATTGGGGCCTCTTCTGGAAGGGACTTCAGAGGCCACCTGGCTTTACAGATGAGGAAACTGAGGCCCAAGCTCACACAGATGGCAGATATGGTCCAAGTCAGGCTCCCCTCACCCCCAGGTGTGATCTCACATTGCTTCCTTTCTTTGAATCTGTTTCCTCATCAGCTATACACACAACTTATTTTGCTTGATTTTGAATGAAAATCGCTGGCAAAGCACCACCTATGTTTTGGATGCAAAGATGTACAGGACCCAGTCCCTGCCCTCAAGGAGCTTACGCTCAAGTAAAGGGAATAAGAATCAAGCTCACAGACTGGGATTGGAAGAGACCCCTGGGGTCATCTTGTCCAATCCATGTAGGAAATCAGTTCTTGCTCCAACGTCCCCAGAGTTTACTTGAAGATCTCTGAGGAGGAGGAACTGCCCCCTCCCACAAAGCTCAGGGCATCCTGGGGAGGAGGGGGGGCCTTCTCTCCACATTACAATCTGTGTCCTTCCATAAAGCCTCCAATGAGCACTGCCCCTGGAGTCAGAGAACCCAGTTCAGATCTGCTGCTTCCTCTCTTGGTGGCCTCCTGGGTGTCAGCCCTAGGCCTCACTTTCCTCATCTGAAAAATAAGAGGATAAGACAAGATGTTCTCTGGTTCTCACTCCAAGTCTGAGATCTCAGCAAATGTGACTTTGGGAAAATCAATTCCATGTTTGGGGCCTTTGCTTCCTCATTCGCAGAAGTGAGGGAGGTGAGACTAGATGCCTCCTAAGCTTCTTTCCAGATCTGACCCTCTAGTGGTGGGGTACAAAGGGCCCTGAGTCTGTAGGCAGAGGGTCTGGGTTAAAACCCCATCTCTGTCTCTTTCTAGAGCTCAGTTCCCTCACTGGTAAGATGAGGGAGAAGATGCTGGCCCCGTAGGTCCCTTCTGGGTTCTCTGGTCTGTGCTGCTGGACCCAGGGGATGATTGAACAAAGCCATCCCTGGGGATGTACCCACTGAGGAGAGCCTTTAGGGACTGGCTGTGCTGGATTAAGTCAGTGCTCATTTGGAATCAGCAGAAAAGGAGGGGGAGATAGAGGATGTAGGGGCCAAAGTGCAGGGCCTGCATCTTCCTGAATTCAGATCTGGACTCAGACACTCACTGGCTGGGTGACCCTGGACAAGTCATGTCACCCTGTCTGCCTCAGTTTCCTTATCTGTAAAATGAGCTGGAGAAGGAAATGGCAAACTGCTCCAGTGTCTTTGCTGAGAGGTTGACTGTGACTGAGGAACAGTTGAACAACACAGTCTGTAAAGAGAGGGAAGGGAGTGATGCTTGTCATAAAGAGGGGTATGGACCAAGTCCTGTTTGGAGCTCAGAAGGTGGAGGAACTACAGCAGTGGGTGGGGGAATCAGAGTGGGCTCCCTGGAGGAGCTAGCATCGGAGTGGCACTCTGACACATGGGTGAGGTTTCAGCAACTGGAGTCAAGGGAGGAGTGAGGAGAGACAGAGAGCCCAGCGCCAAGTACATAGTGGGTGCTTAATAAATGTGTGGGAGGTGAACAATGAGTGGTACAAGTTGATCATGGTGTAGAACATGGGGTGACAAGTAGCCTCAGAGTGAGGGTGGAACCACAGAGAAATGGGGCCTGAGTGAGAGGGAGCAGAGAGGTCGGAGTGGACTGCCCGCCTGCTCAGGGTGAGTCAACGATGTGATGTGGCTGCCCAAAAAAGTCTTGTGATCTCAGACTTCATGAAGAAATGAATGGCTAGTCACGCATTCATGCATACATTCATTCATGCACATTCACTCTGTGCCAGGTTCAGTGCTTGGTGCTGGGGATCCAGAGGGAAATGTCATGGTAGCTGACCTCAAAGGAGCTTATACTCTGTTACGGGAAGTGATGTAGGCCCAGAGAAATAAAATAAAAGCCTGATTCATTCAGAGTAAATGGAGAGGCATTTCAGGGAGTGGGCAGCCATGAACAGTGGTGCTGGAAGGTCAGGACAGAGCACAGAGAGTGCGGGAGTGTGGGGCCTAGCTGGGAGGCCACTTTGGCCTGGGTGGTGACGCTCAGTAAGTGCTTGTACTTGTACTTGAGGACCCAGGGTGGTGTGATCCACATCAGGGTTGCTGTGCGGGGATTCTCAGCCAGGTCCTGGGTGGTCTGTGTAGACTCTGAGGTCCCTTCCGATTTCATGACCCTCTAGAAGGCCTTGAATGGCAGCCCCAAGATCTTGGGCTGTATTTGGTAGAAGATGGAGTGTCAGGTCTTGGGAAGACCAAAGGAGATACTAAATGGGAGGGGGGTGGATTTGTTTTTTCTTTTTTTCTTTTGGAGAGCAATTGGGGTTAAGTGACTTGCCCAAAGTCACACAGCTAGTAAGTGTGTCAAGTGTCTGAGGCCGGATTTGAATTCAGATCCTTCTGACTTCAGGGCCAGTGCTCTATTCACTGCACACCTAGCTGCCCCGATTTGTTTTTTCAAGTGAAATTCATTGCAGGGTGTTTTTAAGGCCCTTCCCCCTGTCTCCTCCCCCCTCCAGTTTTCTGCTCTAGGACAGATGTATTCAGGATGACAGCCCACAGCTCCAGCACTGAGACCAGGCCAACTTGGGCATGGGCCAAAGGCATGGGACTGTATCCTTCTCCTGGTCTGCTTCCTCCCAACCCTGCCTCTCCAGGGCTCCATCTGAGGCCAGCTCCCACACAGTCCCCATTCCTGCCAGTTAATCCCAGGACCTGGCCTGTAGTGCAGTTTGGTGTCTCTCAGCTTTATCCCCACGAGGGAGTAAGTGAAGCCCCCAGTGACGAGGCCTGTGGAACTGGGCACCCCCCCCAGGACCACCCAGTCATGTAGGAACACCAGATGGCTGGTAGGCCCACTGGCAGCCCGGTTCCCCAGCCCTCCGAGGCTCAGAAGGATATCTGGTGGGAACCAGCCCGTGTTGGGAAGCTCAATGGGTCCCATCACTGGGCTCAGAGTCTGGGGGTGGCAGGAGGGTGACTCATAACAGACAAAGAAAGAGAACTCTCTACCAGGGACAGCTGCGTAATGAGCCTCGTTGGTAGGCAATGAGCCACTCTCCACTGGAGAGGCCCAGAGATGACCTGGGAGGGACTTCATACACCCAATGACTCTGGGTGTTTGAGCATGTGTGAGTGTGTGTGTGCGTCTGTATGTGAGTGTGAATGTGTGTATGTGTGTGAGTGTGTGTATGTGTATGAGTGTGTATGTGTGTGTACCTATGTGAGTTTGTGAGAGTGTGTGTGTACTTGTGCGTTTGTGAGTGAGTGAGTGAGTGAGTGTGTAATGGACTAGGTGACTTCTGAAGTTCCTTCTCTCTCTGTGATTCCCAGGCTCGCTCTGAGTCTGACAGTGGAGGAGACTCAGGATGAAGATGTAAAGACCCCTGAACTTGGGGTGGGAAGCCGGAGGCTCAGAGCGGTTCAGTTTCTGGCCCCGATTGGCCACATTTCTCTGAACCTCCATTTTCTAGGGGTCATAGATCTGTACTTGAGAGGTCTCAGAGGTCATTGCCTCCAGGCCAAAAAGGTCTCAGGTAACTTACCCAGGGTCGCACAGTTATTACAGAGGAACCCGCTGAGGGCAGGGCCTGTCTTTTGCCTTTTTGTATCCTTGCCACGTGGCATGGTGCCTGGCCCATATTAGCTGCTGCATCAATGCTTATTGAATTGAATTCAAACCAGGATTTGAGCTCAGGTCTCCCGACTCAAAATACTTCATCTGCAAGTGTGGGGGGGCGGCATGTGGGGAGCACAGTTAAACTGGCTTCCTGCTGGATTGTTTGGTGGAGAATGCTTTTGTCTTTCTGTGCTGCAGATGAATGAGGATTGCTATTAGGGTGAGAGGCGGAGATTTCTGAATTCTGAACCTCCTCGATTAGAGCTGGTATCCATTAGAGCAGGGCCCTTGTCCTGGGGCCCCTCAGCTTGTTTTAAAAATGTTTTAATAACTGTTTTTTTTTTAATAATAGAATTGGTTTTCTTTGCAATGCTACTTATTCTAGGCATTTAAAAACTGAAGTCTGGGTGGGGAGCGCCAGAGGCTCTAGGACACACAGATAGCCAGAGAGCTCAGAGCTGGAGCCTTCATCAGGGAGGATGTTGGAGCCCCTGGGGACGGGGCCTGCCCAGTGTTGGTGACTCCCAGGGCTGGGCTTAGCTCCGGGCCCCTGATGCCACATGTGGGCACTGAAGTAGCTCAGGCTTCCGGGACTGGGCTTCTGAGACCTGGTGATTTTGAGATACCATGTGCCAGGGCTGGGGATCCAGAAAGAAGCAGAACCAGTCTAGTGGGAACTCAGCCCTACCTCTGCCCCCTTATTCAGTGGCTGCGACATCATATCCCATCCCTGTTCTTGGCTTGGGAAGACACAAGGGGCAGGAAGAACATGGCAGGCCCTGCCATCATCATGGGCAGAGAGGCAGTGTGGTGAGTAGGATTATCCTTGAAACCAGAAAGATCTGAGTTTGAATCCCCACTCAGACCCTTAATGGCTCTGCTACTGTTTAGTTGCTTAGCTGTGTCTGACTCTTCATGAGCCATTTGGGGTCCTCTTGGCAAAGATCCTGGAGCACTTGGCCATTTCCTTCTCTAGCTCATTTTCCAGATGGGGAAACAGGGTGAAGTGACTTGCCCAGGGTCACTTAGCTGGTAAGTGACCAGGCTGGATTTGAACTCAGGTCCTGCTGATTGTTCTCTGCACCACCTAGCAGCCTGGTGGCTGTGACTCTGGCCAAATGACTTTACTTTTCTTGGACTCACTTACCTCCTTTCTAAAGTTATGGGGTTGGGCCTGATGTCTTCTAGGGCCTGTCCCAGCTCTGCACCTATGGTCCAGTGACTTCCTCCATGTTCATTCCCCCTTCACATTGCTTCCCAACCTGGTTGTCCCCAGGGGCTTGACTGGGGCTCTGAGGGCTCAGAGTTCAGGGTCAGCCCCAGCTCTGCACCCACCCCATGCCTGTGGCCACAGGCTTGATTGTCCCCTGAATGTGAGATGGGGCTAGAGCTGGCACTGAGGGTGGAAGAAACTAGCTGCCCTTCCCCACCCTTCCCTTTGGGCAGAGAGGCAGAAGTGCCTCCAGGCAGGCTGGACAAAGTTAGTATCACCCACCCAGGCCAGGGGTGGTGGGAGGGACTCGTCCAGCCTTCTCACCAAGCAGCTCGGTGGCTCTGAGCAAATCATTTCTGCTTAATGACTTTAGATTCCTCAATGGAGAGAAGGCCAAAAGAGCCTCTGGCAAGCAGTTCTCTGAGCAGGGGCTAAGGAACAGGTGACCACCAGGACCCATGATAGGATCACAAAATGTCACAGCTTAGAACAGGGAGGGTTGGAGCTGGGAGGGAGCTTAGAACAGGGAAGGTCAGGGCTGGGAGGGAGCTTAGAACAGGGAAGGTCAGGGCTGGGAGGAAGCTTAGAGCCCATATAGTGCCTCCCTCATTGCTCAGAGATGGAAATGGCCCAGAGGGAGGATGCTGTGTCCCAGGCCAGGAACAAAGTAATTCTGTGCAGACTTGACAGTTCTCGAAGCCCCTTGCAAATATCAGCTGCCACTTCCACACTTAGCATATGACCCTTTCCAGAGATGTCACTTCTATTTTTATAAAGGCAAGTCTTCCCAAATGAAGGAAATTCAGAGCTAAGAGTGGCCTTCCTGGCACTCTGCTGCTGGGCTAAGGAGGCCTTTCCAATGCCCTTCCAAGCCCCGTCCCCTCCCCAAAGCTACAGTTCCCAGAAGCCTGGGGGAGGGGCTTTCAGGGGGAGCCTGAGCTCCAGACTCTTCACTCCCAAAATTCTTAAATGTTAATAACCTGAGTACTGCTGTAGGCCCACTGACCAGAAGCTGGAGGGGCAGCGTTATGGCAGGGCAGAAAGACCACCAGATTTACAATCGTAAGACTTGATTTGGGATCCTGTCTCTGCTGGTTACCAGCTTGGTTTACCTGGGCCTCAGTTTCCCAATCTGTAAAATAGAAGACATAGACTAGATGCCTTCTAAGGTCCCTTCCAGTTTGAAACCTTGTGATTCTGGGGTTTCTATAGCACTGATCTAGGGAATAAGTAGCTTGACCCTCTGGCCAGGCAGTCAGGAGGCCAGGAATGAAGGGGAGCTGGGGATGGTTCTGGGCAGCACTGATGCGCTGTTGGGTTTGGCTTCCTAGTTTACCAGCTCAGAGTTGTGCACTGAGGGCTGGGTGACAGAAAGGTTTTCTCATTCTTCTCCATGAATTCCTAAATAGGAATGTCTTTTTTGGAGAGAGGTGGTAAACCACGGGTTTGGAATGCTGTGTCAGACACGATCAATTTATTGGTGGTTTTGATTTTTTTTCTTTGGAAGAAGGGAGGGCTCGTTCTAGGGATGGAGTTGGATGCCAGAAAAGGAGGTCTATCCAGGAATAACTTGGACGTGAAAGTGACAGGCAACAATAAAGCTTCAGGACCAAGGCTAGGCATGGGCTATGCACTACTGGGACTTCCCTCACTGCCTAGTCTTCCTTGGGAGCTCATCTTAATGGTACCTTTCTGAGTCTAGGGCCTCACCTCTTAGAGCACCGTGTATCTGGCCTCCTAGGAGGGAAGGAGGACAGTACCTGGCTTGTCCTCAGTCCAGGCTTCCTCCCTGCCCTTCTGTCCCTTTCTCAATTTTTAAGACTTGTTCCTGTACCCAGCCTTCCTTCTGGCCCGAGGAGGCCCCACCTTAGAATTACAGCATGGAAGAGTTGGAAGGAACCTTGGAGGCCTTCCACAAGGATCTGAATGGGGATCCTCTCAACAGCCTCCCTGACAAATGGGACTCTAGATCCTTTTTCTGCCTGGCCAATCAAGTGATCAGCAAACAGTTGTTAAGTCCCTACTATGTGCCAGACACTGTGCCGGGAGTGCAAGAACGAAGAATGAAACAATCCTTTTTCCCAGAGAGCAGATATCCTAACAGTGGGACAACCATGTCAAACATACAGAAGAAATAGAAGGTGCTAACATATGCAGGGTAGCTTGGGAAGGAGGGCACCAGCAACGGGGGAATCAGGAGAAATTTCCTGCCTGAACTGCATCTTCTTCAAGAACGAGAAGGACCAGAGAGATCATTGAGTCTTGCCTCCCCATTTCACAGCAGAGGAAAATGACGGCAAGTAATCATTGGACCTGGGATCCAGTCCAAGGCTAGACCTCTTTTCAGTTCACCACCTTCTCTTTCAGTAGAGTTTTTTCTTTTTTTTTTTTTGGAAGGGGGAAGGTAGGGCAGTTGGGATTAAGTGACTTGCTCAAGGTCACATGGCTAGTAAGTGTTAAGTGTCTGAGGCTGGATTTGAACTCAGGTCCTCCTGACTGCAGGGCTGGTGCTCTATTCACTGTGCCACCTAGCCACCCCTCTTTCAGGAGAGATTTAAGGAACGTTATCCTCCTCCCCCAGGAAACCTGTGTCTCAAGGAAAGGGACATTTTATTTTTTTTTTGGAGAGGTGGGGGACTATGGATACAGAATACTGTATACTGTATTGGCCATGGTTGCTTTATTGGTTTGTTTTTATTAACTCTCTTTTCCCCTTTGAAATAATGGAAGGTTTACTGTAAGGGTTGTGGGGAGAATTCAGCAGAGGTTTCAGGGCAGGGGGCAGCTGATGGCTGGGGAGAGGTCAGATTGTACTCAAACCATGAATGTCCAAGTCAGAATTTAGAGAACCAAGTCAAAGCAGAGGGAGTGGGTGCAGTCCAGACCCCCAGGATCCAGAGAAGGCAGGAGTGGAGGCTGGGGTCATTATGGGCACAGCCTTTGGGATTCACATAAGGGCTAGTCAGTAAGAGAGTGGAGGCCAGGGCAGGACGATGGACTGGACACCAAGCCAGAGCCCGCTTCTCTGGTTCTGCATCATTCTTTTTCCTTTGGGACCAAGTTTATTATTGATAGTTTATCAACTTCCATTCCCAGTTGTTTTGGGGTTCTTGTTCTTTTCATTTACATTGTTGCCATCACAATGTCCTTTGTTTTCCCAGCTCTGCTTACCTTACTTTGCATGGGTTGAGATCAATCTCTCCAAGCTTTTGTATATCTCATGTTCATTGGTTCCTACAACCCAGTAATATTCCATTACATTTAAGCCACACATTTTTTAACCATTCCCTAGTCATTGAGAATTTCCTTTGCTTCAAATCCTTTGCTGTTGCAAAAAGTACCACTATAAATATTGTAATGTATATGGGACCTAGATCTTGTCAATGACTTCCTAGGGGTATGTTTTACATCATTTTAAAAGTAAATTCTTCCCAGCAGCCTTCTGAGGCTAAGCCTGTTCTCAACCCCTTCCAGCCCCGCCCTCCCCCGTCCTCAGGCCCCTCCCAGCCCCGCCCTCCCCCGTCCTCGGGCCCCTCCCAGCCCCGCCCCCCCCCCCGTCCTCAGGCCCCTCCCAGCTCCCCTCCCCCCTCAAGCCCCCCAAGCCCCACCCTCCCGTCCTCAGGCCCCTCCCAGCCCCCGCCCTCCCTGTCCTAAGCCCCTCCCAGCCCCCGCCCTCCCGTCCTCAGGCCCCTCCCAGCCCCCCTCCCCCCTCAGGCCCCTCCCACCCCACCCTCCCCCGTCCTCAGGCCCCTCCCACCCCGCCCCCTGTCCTCCGGGCCTCTCCCAGCCCCCCTCCCCACCCCGTCCTCAGGCCCCTCCCAGCCCCCCCTCCCCCTCAGGCCCCTCCCAGCCCCACCTCCCCTGTCCTCCAGGCCCCTCCCAGCCCCACTCCCCTGTCCTCAAGCCTCTCCCAGCCCCCCTCCCCCACCCCCCGTCCTCAGGCCCCTCCCAGCTCCACCTCCCCTCCCTCCAGGCCCCTACCAGCCCCACCTCCCTGCTCCTCGGGCCTCTCCCACCCCCTCCCCCCGCCCCCGTCCTCAGGCCCCCCCCAGCTCCACCCTCCCCTGTCCCTCAGGCCCCTCCCAGCCCCGCCCTCCCCCGTCCTCAGGCCCCTCCCAGCCCCGCCCTCCCCTGTCCTCAGGCCCCTCCCAGTACATAACCTTGTCTCTCAAGTCTTACTTTTGACATGCCATTAACAAACTTGACGTTAAGCTCTGGGCTTGTCTTAGATCAGAAGGGAGGAGCTGCCAGGAGCAGGCACAGTGTTAGCACTGAGACATGTGGCTGTGCAGTAAGAGATAATAGCTATAAAAAGTCAGCACAAAACACTAAAAACAGCCTCTGGGCTACCTCACCTCCATATGTCTCGTTTTCCCCCTTAATCCAGTTCTGCCTCGGAGAGGCCAGAGGGCCATGGAGTCCTCAGGGGTTAGTGGTGGGAGGGACCCTAGGAAGCTTGGCTAACTTTCCTACTGATCACAGGAGACTGAGGCCCAGAGACAGAAAGTGACTCACCTGGGGCCATGGCAGAACTAGAACCCAGGTCTCTTGCCTTGACCTCTCTGCTGCTTAGCAGAGGCACGTTAGGTGATGATGTGGATGGGGGTCTTCAGTTTTGCCTTTTGCTGTCAGCGAGGTGAGGGTCTCACTTCCGGGGGGAGGCTGAAGTGGCATGCCCAGGGCTGTGCATGAAGAGGACATGCCTAGGTTATCAGGGCATGGGCCCTGTCTTCCACCATGTCCCCACCCCTACTGGCATCTGTGACCCACCCCCAGGCCTCTGGGCCTGTCTGTGGAATGCTAACCAGTCCCAGCATTATCTGAGGTGAGGAAGCAGAAGTGGGAAAGCTAATCAGCTGTGAAAACTATCACGGAATGGATCTGCATCAGGGTGAGAGTGGTGGAGGCAGAACAGTGTGGAAAGAGCCTCACTCTGGGAGGCAGCAGGCTCTGCTTCCAGCTGGACACTACCATTGCATTTGCTGGATGACCTTGGCCAGCTCACTTCCATCCTGCCTCAGTATCACCTCTGTAAAACAGAGTGTTTGGGCTCAGCATCAAGGACACTCTCAACTCCCTCCGAAGTTACTTATTACAAGACCTCTCCCAAGTCTGACATCCCCTGTTCTAAGCTCCCTCCCAGCTCTGACATCCCCTGTTCTAAGCTCCCTCCCAGCTTTGACATTCCCTGTTCTAAACTCCCTCCCAGCTCTCATATTCCATGTTCTAAGGCCCTTCTCAGCTTGGACATTCCCAGATTGGGACAGAGGCAGGAAACAAAAGGTTTCTTGTTGACCTTATTTTCTGCTTCCACCCTTCCTCTTCTTATAGACTCACAGAACATTCGAGTTTTCAGGGCTCTAGGACATCCCCTAATATAAACCCCTCATTTTACAGATGGGAAAACTGAGGCTCCAAGAGGAGTAATGCTGTGCCCAAAGACATACAAACTGTGAGGAATAGAGTCTTGTGGACGGGCTGTGGTGTCTCAGCCACACTGACCATATGGGCATCTTGAGTGGTTCCTACAAGGCCTGCTGTCCTCATTGTGGGGCTGAGCAATGATGTGGCAGAGGTGCCCAGAAGCCCCAGAGTGAGGCTGGCACAGGCCATCCAGGTCAGGAAGGACCAGGGCCAGATGCCAGTGGGCCTGGGAGGAAAGGAGCTGCTGCCAGGGAAAGGTTTGTGGGGAAAGAGGCAGCTGCTGCCTGGTGGGAGCAGGGTGAGGCCCGAGGTCACAGCTCTGGAGGTCACTGACTCCTGCCCCTGCCTCCGAGAGTCCTCATTACTGACCTATCCCAGACCATCCAGTGAAGGTCTCCCTTTTTCTAAAAGACTTCAGAAACCTGCCTTGGAGACTCAGTTGACAAGACCAGCATCACAGGGTGTGTGTGTGTGTGTGTGTGTGTGTGTGTGTGTGTGTGTGTGTGTGTGTTGTAGAGAGAGAGGGGTCTGATTACAGAAAGACCCCACCCCCCACTCACTGATTACAGAAATTTGGAATGGGCCAGCTTAAGAGGTAGTGAGTGCCTCATCACTAGAGGGATCCGAGCAGTCATTGGATGATCTGAGAGTTAAAAGGGACCTCAGTGGCTGTCTGCCTCAGATCATGCTCTTATTAAAGGAATTCTCAGCCCCTCCCTGAAGATGGAGAGTATTATATTCACTTCTTGGATGCACCATGTTTGAGGAAGGACACCCAAGACAGTGTGCAGAGTTGGGCAATGGGGTGCACAAATCTCAGCCTCTCAGTTTTTCTCATCTGTAAAATGGAGACAGTGCCCCTTGCCCCACTTTCCTCTGTCACAAGAACAGAGCTTTCGAGCAGTAAGGAAGCTAAAGAGATCACGGTGTCACAAAAGCCGTCTGGGTCACCTTGAGCAGCTGGGTGGTCCAGTGGTTAGAGTCATGGGCTTGGAGTCAGGAATCCCTGAGTTCAAATCCTGTCTCAGGCACTTACTAGCTGTGTGGCCCTGGGTAAGCCACTTAACCTCTTTCTCAGCCTCTGTTTCCTCATTTGCAAAATGGTCTAATAATAATAGCTCCCTCACAGGGCAGATGAGATCACATGTAATCTGCTTGGCTATCTCAAAGGGCTGTATAAAAATGTATTTGACAGTGAAAGAAACTGAGGCCCAGAGAGCTGAAGCCACATGTAGAGGTCATGCAGGTCCCCTCCTTGCCTGACAGTCATCAGGCTGATCATGGGGGTGGGGGGGGGGTACAGTGAGCTGGGGAGGATCTCCTCCATAAGAAGGCCCTGGGAAGGGCTGGAGGAAGGGAAGGAAGGAGGTGGGGCATGGGGCACCTCCATCATTTCCAAGGGCCCTGCCTAGCCTCAGCAGCATCTGCTCAGAGAGAGGCCTTTCGTTCTGGGCTCCTTTCCATCCAAGAGGCTACAGGGCCTTCCTGGGGGCTGAGCAGTCTCCGTCTCCCATCGGGATGGACACCTGCTCATGTTTCCCATTATTTCCCTAGCCTTGAGTCCTGGGATAAGGCCCTATTGCTCTCATCCCTTCTCCCTCTGGGAATCACTGAGATCCTTTAAAGGAACAGAACTGTCCTAAATCCAAGGATCAGCCAAGGGGCGGCTGACATTTGCTCTTCTCTCCTGGCTCCATAGGGGGCAGGGGAAGGAGCAAAGCAGTCCCTCAGCTCCAAAAGGGCAGCATTAGAATAGACCCTAGAATCAGGAAAAATTGGACCTGGGAGGACCCAGAGAATGGGAGAGCTGGGATGGAGCTAACGCCATCAGGTGCCAGAGCTGGGAGGACACTTCAAGCTTAGCACCAGCTTCTTCACAGGCAGACAGCAGATTTCATATTCTCCATTTTACAGATGGGGAAACTGAGGCTCCGAGATGGGAGGTGACTTGTCCAAAGTCACACAAGGCCAGACCCTTTCCCTTGCTCTATGCTGCCTCTCTAATGATTCTTTTGCTTGTCTCAAGCTGAAGAGGAGACATAAAATGTTAGAGCTACAAGGGTCATGGAGGTCATTGGGTGGGTCCTTCATTTTAAGGAGGGAATCTTGAAGCCCAGAGGGAAGAAGGGTGGGCAGCCTGCTAATGGTAAAGAACCTGAGATTCACATACATCAGTGAGTGTGGTGAGACAGAAGATCACAGAACTGGGAGTCATTTGCTGCAGTATCTAAAGGTGACCCTGGGCTAGTCATGTCATCTTCTTAGAGCTGTTACCCTGTCTGTTAAATAAGGGGTAGGACTCTCTGGCCTCTGGGCTCCCTCTCAGCTCTGCAGAAGACTGTCATCCTGTGAGCTCCCCTCAGGCTCTACTGTGAATCCTCCCTTCTGGTCACATCCTCTGGTCTGGCTCTCGGGAATCTGGGGCTGGGATCCCGGGGCTGGGATCCCCACAGCCTTCTTTCTGACAACAACCTCAGAATGCTCTTGCATTCCTCAACAAATACTCACCATCCTTCTAGTATGCTTGCTACTCTCCTGGCCTACATGGTTCTATCATTGATTCAACTTAAGTACTTTGGGTGAGGACATTGGTGGTATCCAGAAATATTCTGTACCCTGAGTCCATCATCCCTTTCTCGAGAGGTGGGTGGCACTCCTCATCATCGTTCCCCTGGAATTATGGTTGATCATTACATTCACCAGACTTGTTAGGTCTTTCAAACTGTTTGTCTTTACAACGTTGTTATTATAGAATTTATTTTCCTCGTTCTGCTCATTTCACTCTGCGTCAGTTCATAGAAGCTTTCTTAGGTTTCTCTGAAGCCATGCCCTTCATCATTTCTGTTAATGTCCTCATACAACCATATTGATAATTTGTTAACCCCCTTGGTTTCCACGAGACGTGCTGCTCTAAACACTGGAGGACATGGGCCCCCTCCCCTCTCTCTTGGGTTTCCCTGGGAGGAGGGACTGAGTCACCATATCCCTGGGTCAGAGGAGCCCGATTCCAAATGGCTCTCCTGCCTGGCTCATTGGCCAGCTCTTCAGCCTTCCTGTTGTCCTGCCTCCCCTGTTCCCTTGTGGGAATTTTGGGGATTGAGAGGAATGACGGGTAAGAGCAGGAAGGGTGGGCTGGGGCCAGATGGTGCAGGGATTGGCTCACTTTCATTTTGCCTTTCTTTGTGTCCCCGTGGCTTAGCACAGGCTCTGGTACATAGTAGGCACTTAATAGATGCCAATTGATGTGAATATCAGGAAAAGGGAACATGGGCTTTCCCCAGTAGGTAGTAAGGAGACTGTGGGGGTGGGGGTGGTGGGGGGTGGGAGCAGGGGCTTAGAAGAGCAGAATTATGCAAAGGATGGGGAGTCTGGCCGCAGCAAGAAGGGCAGCCCCGAGTGGGAACAGGGAGGGAGGAGGCCAGACAGGTGGTAATGAGATTCTGGAGCAGAGAGGGGCACTGGGAATAGAGAGGAGGTCTGGAGGTGAGAGATGGTACAGAAACAGACAATGTGTGAATGCTTGGAGGGCCCCACCGGGTGATAGGTGGGACAGGGAGGGCCAGGAGGGCAGGCTGCCTGGGGCACTGGGCAGAGGGAAGGAGCTGGCACCTGCTTGTCATCTGATTCATGGAAGGACTCTTAGAGTTTTAGTGCTCAAAGAGGCCTCCAAAGGCTTAAGGACTTTTAAGTGCCTTGTTCTAAGACATATAGTTAGTAAGTAGCAGAGGCAGGATCTGAACACAGGTCCTTATACTCCAAAGGCTCTTTCCACTGTACCCTGTACTAGCCCATCCCCTCCCCCCATTTTAAAAATAAATTGAAACTGAGGGAGGGGAAATGACCTAATCAAAGTTCTCTAGCAAGTTAATGGTCAAGCCATGGCTAGAACTTGGCTTCCTGCTTCCTGGTCCAGGGCTTCTGCCAGGGAAACCCCCACAGAGTAGTCTCAGGTGGTGGCCGGGAAAATGACAAGTTTCTGAGGCCAGACTTATAACTAGGATGAAACATCTGGGACTTTGTCTCAGGATGCTAGCTTCTCAAGCACAGGGACATTCTGTTCTAAGGCCCTTCCCAGCTCTGATGTTCTAGGTTCTAAGACCCCTCCCAGCTGTGACCTTCCCTCTTCTAAAGCCCCTCCCACCTCTGACATCCCCTGTTTCAAGGCCCTTCCTGGCCAGGAGGCATCAGCACCTGGCAGTAATAAGGAGCAGGGGAGGAAGATGCCAGATTGCATACTTCACCACCACCCTTTCCTCCATGGCCCATTCTTGGTGAGCCTTGTCCAGGCCCAGCTCCTTCCTGCTCTTTGGGCCTGGTAGCCTGAGGTCTCTTGGCCCCATCCCTGGTCTGTGCTGCTCAGCCCCAGCCCCAGGAGCCTTAGGGCTCTGTGTGACTGCCCTCCTGGCCCTCTCAGTCTTGCCTAGATACGTGGATTTGGCAGCCCTGAGGAGCCCTGTTCAGAGCTCCTGGCCCTCTCACTTAGGAGTGTGCAGTGGGTACTTTTAAGACCCATCCACAGACTGGGGTCACTGAGCACAGTTAGGACCACAGTCCTTGAGATTTGTTGTACCTTTATCCAATCCAGATCTCCCATTTTGGGAGAGCAAAACCCACAGAGTGACCTTCTCAAGGTCATATAGTAAGGAGCAGAGCCAGGATTTGAACTCAGATCCTTTGGCTCCAGATCCTGTGCCACAGTAGCTGCAGGGCATCAGTCTGTGCCCTATCCCCAGTCACCCACCAGAGCTTGGCTCCTGTTCCCAGGCTGTCTTGCCTTCGCTGAGCAAGCAGACCCAGGACACAGCAGATGGCTGGGAAGTGGTCCGACTTCCTCCATCTGGGCGGGAGCTTGTTTTTCTTTTAAGTAAAAGTCAGAGTTGGGGTGGGCTTTTGAAGACACTTGGGGTGGTGGGTGTAGCAGGGAGGGAGGATGGAGCTGGCCCAGCAGGCCTCCTTCTGACTGGGGAGCTGAGCCAAGGAGCCAGGACAGAGGAGAAGAGTTTGTCTGGGCTGCCTCGGACCTAGCAGGGTGAGGTCCAAGGACTTTGGGTGTGGCTGGAGGAGCCCTGGCCTAGGAGATTCAGGGGTCAAGTCCTGGTTGGGTGATCACCCCCTCTGGGCCTCAGTTTCCTTACCTGTCAAATCTGAGTGTTGTACTAGATGGTCTCTAAGTCCTCTTCCCAGCTTTGCCATTCTATGTTCTAAGGCCCCTCCCAGCCCTGACATCCCCTGTTCTAAGGCCTCTCAGCCCTGACATCCCCTGTTCTGAGGCCCTTCCCAACTCCAACATTTGCTGCTGAGGCTTGGTCTCCATTTGAGGTCTCTGCCAGACCCTGGATGCCCATTGATTAGAGCTCATAGGAGGCAGCTTTGGCAGAGGGGATGGAAGAGCTCAGTTCTGGCCTCTGGCCCATCCTGGACTACTTAAGTCACTTGTCAGTGTTTCAAGTCCTTCTTCAAGATTGTTTCAGAGAAGATGCCATTGGTAGAGAGAGCTCCCTGCCTCAGGGAGGTAAGATGCCCAGTCCCCATCTCCTTATGTCTCCAGCATTCATTAAGCACCTACTGGATGCCAAGCATATTGGCACATGAGGTTTGCAAAGTGGCCACCCATTGTGTCTTTGGGGACAGTCATTGAGGGGGGCATGCTGCAAGCATCATCATCCCCACTTAGCAGAAGAGGAAACTGAAGCTGGCAGAGGAATCACCTGGTTCTGGTCACAAGCTAGTGAATGTCAGGGAAGGAGGGAGCTTAGAT
>WOXC01002950.1:0-106675 GCA_011680675.1 Gymnobelideus leadbeateri | reverse complement strand
ATGAAAGATGGTAAGGAAGAAATAAGACCAAACAATGAGAAGAACAAGATCATTTAGTTTGCTTCCATCAGGATTCAGGCTCAGTTCTTAATAGTTATATCTCTGGATGGTGCATTTCTCACTTTCTTGAGTCATTCGGGATAAACTTATATCACTACATTGCTGAAAAGAGTCCAGTCTGTCATAGTTGGTCATCCCAGATATGATATGTCTGTGATTGTATACAAATTGCTTCTGATTCTACTCTTCTCACTCAGCATCAGTTTGTATAAGTCACTCCAGGTAATTATGAAATCCGACACCTCCTTGTTACTTATAGCACAATAAAATTCCATTACATTCATATACCACAACTTGTTTAGCCATTCCCCAATTGTTGGGCACCCCTTTAGTTTCCAATTCTTTGCAACCACAAAAAGGGCTGCTAAAAATATTTGTGTACATATGGGTCTTCCTCCCACATCTATGATCTCTTTGGGATATAACCCTAGAATTGGTATTGTTGGGTCAAAGGGTATGAAATTATTTATAATCCTTTGGGCATAATTCCAGATTGCTCTCCAGAATGGTTAGATAAGTTCACAACTCCACCAGCAATGTATTAGCGTTCCAATTTGTCCACATCCTCTCCAGCATTTGTCACTTTCTTGTTTTGTCATCTTAGCCAATCTGACTGGAGAGATGTGGTATCTCAAGAGTTGTTTTGATTTGCATTTCTCTAATTAATAGTGATTTAGAGCATTTCTTCATATGCTTATAGATATCTTTAATTTCTTTCTCTGAAAACTGCCTGTTCATATCCTTTGACCATTTATCAATTGGGGGAATGACTTGTATTCTTATAGATTTGACTCAATTCTCTGTATATTTTAGAAATGAGTCCTTTATCAGAGACATAGGTTGTAAAAATTCTTTCCCAATTTCCCACCTCCCTCTTGATCTTGGTTACATTGGCTTTGTTTGTGCAGAAGCTTTTCAATTTAATGTAATCAAAAGTATCCATTTTGCATTTTATAATGCTCTCTAATTCTTGTTTGGTCCTAAAATCTTCCCCTCTCCACAGATCCGTCAGGTAAACTATTCCTTGCTTTCCCAAATTACTTACAGTATCATCCTTTACACCTAGATCATGCACCCATTTAGACTTGATTTTGGTATATGGTGTTAGATAGTGATCTATGCCCAGTTTCTGCCATACTGTATTCCAGTTTTCCCAGCAGTTTTTGTCAAATAGTGCATTCTTATCCCAAAACTGGGGTCTTTGGGTTTATCGAACAATAGATTACTATATTCATTAACTGCTGGGTCTCCTGCACCTAATCTATTCCATTGGTCCACTACTCTACACCTCTGCCAGTACCAAGCAGTTTTGATGACTGCTGCTGTATAATACAGATTAAGATCTGGCATGGCTAGTCCACCTTCCCTAGCATTTCTTTTCATTAATTCCCTTGATATTCTAGACCGTTTGTTTTTCCAAATAAATTTTGTTATTATTTTGTCTAACTCTACAAGTAGTTTTTTGGTAAATTGATTGGTATGGCACTAAATATATAGTTTAGTTTGGGTAAAATTGTCATTTTTATTATATTAGCTCGACCCAGCCACGAGCAATTGATATTTTTCCAACTATTTAGATCTGTTTTTATTTGTGTGAGAAGTGTTTTGTAGTTGTGATCATACAGATTCTGGGTTTGTTTTGGCAAGTAGATTCCCAAATATTTTATAATGTCTACAAGTGACTTTAAATGGGATTTCTCTTTCTATCTCTTGCTGTTGAGTTTCATTAGAGATGTACGGGAATGCTGAGGATTTATGTGGGTTTATTTTATATCCTGCAACTTTGCCAAATTTATTTATTGTCTCAAGTAGTTTTTTACTTGATTCTCTAGGGTTCTCTAAGTATATCATCATATCATCTGCAAAGAGTGATAGCTTGGTCACTTCTTTGCCTAATTTGATTCCTTTGATTTCTTTTTCTTCTCTAATTGCTACTGCTAACGTTTCTAGTACCAGATTGAATAAGAGGGGTGATAGTGGACACCCTTGTTTCACTCCTGATCTTATTGGAAAGGCTTCTAGTTTATCCCCATTGCATACAATACTTGCTGATGGTTTTAAATAGATGCTAGCAACTATTTTAAGGAAGGCTCCATTTATTCCTATACTTTCTAGTGTTTTAATAGGAATGGATGTTGTACTTTGTCAAAAGCCTTTTCTGCATCTATTGAGATGATCATGTGGTTTCTGCTAGTTTTATTGTTGATATGCTCAATTATACTGATGGTTTTCCTAATATTAAACCATCCTTGCATTCCTGGAATGAATCCTACCTGATCAGGGTGTATTATTTTTGTGATAAGTTGTTGGAGTCTTTTGGCTAATATTTACACCTCCCCTCTTCTTAACTTCTACCATCTTTCTACTCACCCAAATGTGAAAATTCAGGGTAATCCTTGATTCTTCCTTCTTTCTCACCTCTCACATTACATCAGTTGCTTTGTCTTTCTGATTCTATCTCCACAATATAAATCACACTCATCCCCTTCTCTCCACTCCTAAACCCACAGCTCTAGCCCAGGTCCTCATCACCTCTTGTCTGTGATATTGAAATAACTCTCTAATTGTCTTTCTTGCCTCCAGTCTCAACCCTTTCCAATCTATCATCCACAAGGGGCCAAATTGATATCCCTAAAGTGGAAGTCTGATCACGCCACTAATTTACTCAAGAGTGGCTTCTTCTTGCCTCTAGGATCAAATTTAAAAAGTCTACCTGGAATTCAAGGCTTTTCACAATTTGGCTCCAGCCCACATTTCTAGATTTATGGCAAATAGTTATCTTTTATATACTCTATATTCTAGTTAATCTGTTCAACTTTTTGTTTCTCTAAATTCAGCATTATGTCTCCATGCCCTCAACTGTCCCTTCCTTCAAGGAATTTACATTCTGCTGGGGATATATAACACAAAAGAGGGCAATTAGATGGTGTAGTGGATAGAACTCCAGGTCTGGAGTCAAAAAGACTCTTCTCTGAGTTCAAATCTGGCCTCAGACACTTACTAGCTGTGAGACCCTAGGCAAGTCATTTAACCCCATTTACCTCAGCTTCTTCATCTGTAAAATGAGCTAGAGAAGGTAATGGCAAATCACTCTAAAATCTTTGCCAAGAAAACCCCAAATGGGGTCACCAAGAGTTGGACACAACTGAAAAATGACTAAATGACAGATGAAACACATAAACAGGTAATTATATACATAATTTGCAAAGAGACATTAAGGAAGCAACATATGATCTGAATATGGAAGGAAACTAGAATTCTTAGAGGTGAGAAGGGAGTGCATTTCAAGTGTGAAACAAGTCTTTGCACAGAGGTGGGAGATGAAGCCCCAGATTTGGGAAATGAGGCCCCAAATTTGGGGAATAGCAAGTAGGTGGAATGAAGAAATCATGAAAAGGACTTTCAGCATTCTCTTTTGGACTCTTTCCAGTTTATCAATGTTCCTCTTAAGCTGCATGCCCAGAAACTGAATACATATGCTAAATGGGATCTGATGAAAGGAGACAAATGAAAGGATAGTGGGACTCTCACCTCTCTATTCCTGGAAGTTCTGCCTCTCTCAGTGCAGACCATTGATGTTTTATTTGTGTACTAGACTAGAAGCTACAGGAAGACAGGGACCTTCATCTTGCTCTGCATACAACAAGTGTCTAATGAATGCTTATTTAATGGAAATGTTGCCATAAAAGTACATTTTTAATGCCAGAATATTCAGTTCTCATGATCATTTGGCACCTATTTGTTATCATTTAAATTACAGATGTTTTTTTTTGTTGTTGTTGTTGTTGGTTTTTTTTTTTTTTTGCTTTTTGGAGGTCAATTGGGGTTAAGTAACTTGCCCAAGGTCACACAGCTAGGTTTTTTTGTTTGTTTGTTTGTGTTAAGTGTCTGAGGCCCGATCCGAACTCAGGTCCTTCTGACTCCAGGGTCGGCGCTGCGCTCTACTCACTGCACCACCTAGCTGCCCAGAAAATTACAAATGTTAAAAGTGAAGATTCAACACCCCTCATGGGTGTAGTTATGCTTTACTTAGGGTACATAAATGCTTTTTCCTGGTTCTAAAAGGTCTAGTTTAGCTCTGGCCATTCCATGGCCTGGGAAGTTAGGTGGAACAAGAGCACTGGGCTTGGAATCAGGAAGGCTCATCTTCCTGAGTTCAAATTTGGCTTCAAATACTTAGTTGCTGAGAAAAACCAAATCGGGTCACAAACAGTCAAACAAGACTGAAATGACACAACAACAAATTCCGTGGCATTCTCTGTCTCAAGGGGGAATGTTGTCAGTCAGGCAGGATTTGACTGGATACCATCTAGCCTGCTCACTTACGAGGGCTGTGAGTTCAGAGCTTAGGTAAGTTTCCAACTTTGGATAAATATTTGAACAGAAAGGAACTGAGGCACTCTTGCTGCTGCTCTTCTTCTTCTTCTTTGCTTTTTTTTTTTTTTTGGAGGGGGAAGGTAGGGCAATTGGGGTTAAGTGACTTGCCCAAGGTCACACAGCTAGTTTTGTGTTAAGTGTCTGAGGCCAAATTTGAACTCAGGTCCTTCCTGACTTCAGGGCCAGTGCTCTATTCACTGTGCCACCTAGTTGCTCCAAAGCAGTTTCATTCTTAAGAGCACCTTTGTAGGGAAATCAAACTGATTATGCTTTGATCCAGCAATAGCACAACTAGGTCTGTATCCCAAAGAGATCATAAAAAAGGGAAAAGGATCTGTTTGTACAAAAATATTTACAGCAGATATTTTTGTGGTGTCAAAGAATTGGAAATTGAGGGGATGCCTATTAATTGGACAATGACTGAACAAGTTGTAGTATATGAATGAATGAATGGAAAATAATTGTACTATAAGAAATGATGAGCAGAGAGATTTCAGAAAAACCAGGAAATACTTACATTAACTGATGTGAAGTGAAGTGAGCAGAACCAGGAGAAGACTGTGCATAGTATAAACAACATTGTGCAATGATCAACTATGAATAACTTAGCTCTTCTCAGAAATACAACCATCCAAGACAATTTCAAAGGACTCATGATGGAAAATGCTATTGACCTCCAGAAAAAGAACTGATGGACTCTGAATGTAGATCAAAGCATACAATTTTCACTTTATTTTTAATTTTTTTCTTTTGACCTGTTTCTTCTTTCACAACATGACTAATATGGAAATATGTTTTACATGATTGCACATCTAAAACCTATATCAAATTGCTTACCATCTTAGGGAGGGGGGAGAGAAAGGAAAGAGGGAGAAAATCTGGAACTCAAAATTAAAAATAAATAAATGTTAAAAATTGTCTTTATATGTAATTGGAAAAAATTAAAATGCTATTTAAAAAGAAAAAAAAAGCACCTTTATGGCTGTTTTCTCTAAGCTATGTAGGTCCATGTCAAAGGTTGCACGTTGTGGGGCCCTGAAACTCTTGATGAGTCCAGTGCTAAATGTGTCTCTCCTGGTCTTCAGTAGATGAGTTTCCTCCACAAGACTCCACAATTCTAGAACCTTTCCAACTGGGGATGCCCCCATCCACATATCTGACTATTCATCAACTGTACCCCCTAGCCCAGTATGGTGTAAAGAGCACACTACCAGCACCCAAGTCAAAGCATTTGGGTCACCTAAGCTTGGCCTCTTACTGTCTATGTGACTTTAGGCAAGTCATTTTGTTTTTCTAAGCCTTGATTCCTTTGTAATAGGAAGAGACTGGGCTAGATAACCTCCAAGGCATCCTTTGCTTCTAACATTCAGGGATTCTTCTTCTTTCATAGTCAGCAATTTCACCTCTGCTGAATTCTCAGATCGTGTCTAGGTGTCTATGATGTCAAGGTGTCTCATTCTAAGTTTATTCTGGTCCTATCATTTATTCCCACAGTAATGAGCAGAAACAGGGAGCACTTAGAAGGCTTAATAAGTTTCTAATGTTTTTTCTAGATGGATGACTTTTGTTTAATGTCTCATTCATTTCTGAATAAACCCTGCATCACTACCCAACCTAGTAAAACTTCCATTGTAATAAAAATTAAAACAGAAAAAGGGGGAAAAGTTTAGCCAAGCTAATTGACAAGTTGGCTGTGTCTGATAAAATATGCAATATCTGTACCTGTGGTCCTCCACATCTGCAATGAATGGAGGAACATGCAGCTCCTTACTCCCTTTCCAGGGCTGTGTTTGATCATTATAATTGAATAGCATTCAATTTTATTTGTTTTGTTTTATTATTTTATTTAATAAGGTTTCAATTAGGCTTTCAGTAACACTTCAAAAACCTATTTCTAACCTATTTCATGCCTCCCAATTAGCTATTTCATGACTGTTATGACTTCTTACTCCTCTGTAAGTAGTCAATTGATTTCATTTGAGTTGTTTGTCCTTCATTTTTGAAGAGGACCAATGACATAATGGAGTAATGTCTTGACTTGTGAATTTGATTTAAGTGAGGTAGAGTTACACAAAGTTATCACCCTCACTCTCTCTTCCAAAATCATTTAAGTCCAGTGGCAAAATAAAGGCAGGATGGCTTGGGATACAGTGGATGACCTTGTTGTCTTCAATGTCTGACCAAGCTCTAAGTGCTCCATAATACCTGCTTCAACTGCTTTCATGGTCATTGGAACAAATTATTCTCATGCTCCCTTTCCACCAGGGGAAGTCTTCATATGCTTGAGGTAGACATCCCCCTAATTCACTGACAGTTTTGAGGCCTTAACATGGTTTAGCCTGTCTACCAAGATGGTTTTATCAGGGTGTGGCCACTGCACATGCTACACCTTCTTTGAGCCACAGGTGAGAGTTGAGTGCCAGGTGGACACCAACAGTGGGTGAGTAGCCCTGAAAAAGGCTCAGCAAACTCTTATCTAAACCAAGAAACAACATTCAACCAGGACACTGACTTCTATGGCTAGTAACAAAATTCTTGGTAATAATACTAATGGCATTTTAAAGTTTGTAAAACACTTTATATATAATAATACTTCATTCTCTTTTATATTTTCTATATTCCAGTTAAACTGGAATCATCATCACTTGATCCTCTAAGCATTTACCTGGGAAGTAGATATTAATGATATGCCTGTTTTACAGATAAAGAAACTAAGGCTGAGACAGGATGAGGGGCTTGTTCAGAGTCACCTAGCTAGTAAGTGTCTGAGATAGGATTCAAAACCAAGGTCTTCCTGACTTCACATCCAACATTCCATCCACTGTGTTTCCCCTAGCTGCCAGTGGTACTTAGGGATCTTTCCTATTATTCTGGGTGGGATGGGGGCCCAATATTCTACTGTGTCTTTATAAAGTTGGAATCCACCCTCTTTAGGAGAACCTTTTATCTGCTATATGGCTTCTATAATATAGACATTCTCTTTTCTTTCTTTCTCATCTTCTTTTACTTTCCAACCTCTTAATATGAGGTTGGATTTAACTGTTAAATGAATGTTTCAGCTCTAGCCCTTTCATACTGCCCTGCAGACTCTCCAGATATTTTCCCAGACCCTTTGATGGAGGACTGCACCATCCCACTGTTATCTCATCCCCTGGTTTCATGGTGACTGACTGGGCCTGCCTAATCATGCTCTCATCTTGTATATAGAGCTTAAAATGGAGTCCTTAAACCCAGAGTTGGAGCCTGTTTAATAGTAGCTAGACATCCATCATATGGGCTGAGAGGAATGGAGAACCAGCTCCTTCATAAGGAGATGATATGGGAGCTAGAATAGGAGTTTTGCCTGCTCTAGCAAGAAGTTATTTCCTTCCTCTTTAAAAAAAATGAAAAAAAAATTGGTATCTCTTATTTTTCCATCACCTTTGTTTCCACTTTTAGGATATGTGCTGCCAAAGTGAGCATGTCCCCTTTGTTTCCAAATATATCTCTGACTTCTCCCTTCCCCAGAGAACCATCTCTTATAATAAAGAATTAAAAAGAGAGTGCAAAAAGAGCAGCTCAGCAAAACTAGCCAATGCATTAGCTGAACCCGACAGTGGGTGTAACCTTCTGCACCCGGGGCACTCAGCTCTATAAGGAAGGGAGGGAAGAAAGTATACTTCCTACACTTCTCTTTGGGGCGAAGCTTGATTATTAGAATTCTGTGTCATCCAGTTTTGTTGCTGTTATCCTTGCCATCTACACTGCTGCTGTTGTGTATTTCCTGGTTCCACTTCTTTCATTCTGTATCAGCTCATAGGAGTTATAATAGGGTTCTGTTTATACCAAATATATTTCCTCAAAGCATCATAGAGTCATAGAGTTAGAACTAAAAGGGACCATGTAGGCAATTAAGTCTTACCTTCTCATTTTACAGATGAGGAAACTGAGTCTTACAAAGGTTAAGTGACTGTCTAGGACATTTTTTTTAACCGTGCCTAAAACTCACTCTCTGTAGGGTATCATTCCTCCCCTTCCTTTTTGAAAATATTATCAGAAATGGCCATGCTTTTTTATCACATCACTTACCAAACTAGGTCAAGGTATAAATACACTGGTGTGAAAAAAAAAAGTATTAGGGTTGTATATTTTGCTAGAATGTGTTCAACACTGCCCCCCTTACACGTTGCCCTCCATCTCAGAACATCCAGCTGGGGCTCCCTTTCTTACTGCTCTACCTCTATTTTTTTTTTTTTTTTGCCTTTTGGAGGGCAATTGGGATTAAGCAACTTGCCCAAGGTCACACGGCTAGGTTTTTTTATTTGTGTGTGTGTTAAGTGTCTGAGGTCGGATCTGAACTCAGGTCCTTCTGACTCCAGGGCCGACACTCTACTCACTGCACCACCTAGCCGCCCTTCTACCTCTATCTTATAGTGACATTTCAGCATTTCTCTGGTTTTGGTAGCCTTTATCCAAAGCTGGGTCGCCTTCTTCCTGCCCCTTGAAGAGTATTTAGCTCTGTTAAACCCAACAGTAATCCAGGTACATCCATAGCTGCCCAGAGCAAATGTAGTGGTAAAGCAGGGTCATGAGAGTGAGTCCAGAGAATGGGTTGTGTGACTGGCTCACAGACATGCCCCGGACTATCAGAGAAAGAACTAGCTATAAGGAGCAATTCTGAAGCCTAGGCACACCCGCAAAATGCTTTTTGGGTGAGTGGCAGGGTGAGCAGCATGAGATCTATCCTCATCAACTAATAAAGACAAATTCACTGAGTGGGCAAGAGGAATCTTAGGGAGAAATCTTGGGTGCTGGGATACAAAGACCTTTCGGGGAGAAATGCTAGGATACTACCCACATTGGGGAAACAGACACAATCAGCTCCCAGGTGGGTTGGTTAGCTCCACGGGAAGAGCAGGGAGGGGCTGGACTAAGAAGGGTCTCACTTGAATGGTCCATGAGGGGAAGCTTACCATTTGGTAGCTAGATTCTTGTTTTAATTAACTGGTCTTGCTAACTAGGTGCTAAAGTCAATAGATTTTCCTGCCTAAAAGAATACACATACCATTGGTGCCTTCTAAATTTTGTTGGACTGTATCGGTCGCTCCATTCTTGTTCCATTTCTGCTTTTAAAACCTGCCTAGCTTTGGCCGTATCGACTTGAGATCGATTAGTTCAGTTTTAATGATTTTCTTCCATAGCATAACAATAAACTGCTTATGTAAATATAGATGCACTAGACAAACACTGTGTACAAGAGACATAGTAACCCTGTGGTTCCAATAAAGGAAGCTATATTTCTTGAAAATCATTATACTGTTCCATTAAATAGGATAACAGTGTTTTAAAGATAGTGAACCTGGTGTAGGAGCACATTGCTAGAGAATCAGAGAAGCTTTTGAGTATGGAACGTGTCTCTATTCACCCTATCCCCACTTATATTCAAGTTCCAGGCCCAGTTTAGCTCTCTTCTCTGACTTGAAGACTTCCTGCCTATCAATCAATTAGTCAATCAATCAATCAGCAAGCATGTATTAACCACATGCTCTGTGCCAGGCACTGTCCTGGGTACTGGGTGTGTGTATGTGTGCAGATATGAAAAATGAAATGATGACAGCCCACAGGCAGCCATCTCTTTCTCCTGTGAGCTCCTAGAGCAATTACTGTCTGTTTGACACTTAGTCATCTTGTGATATCGCTCCTGTCTCGCACTGTTATTTAAATCCTTTTTTTTAACATTTAAATTTTTTATTTTTTGTTTTTTCTCAATTGCATGTAAACAAAATTTTTTAACATTCTTTAAAAGAATTTTTTGAGCTCCAAATTCTCTCACTCTTTCTCTCCCTAGCCCCTTCTTGAGAAGACAAGCAATTTTATATAGATTAAACAAGTGCAGTCATTTCCATATCAGCCATGTTACAAAAAGAAAATTTAACTCCCTGAGTCCAACAACTTATTAATCTTGTTGAAGTAATCAAGATCGGTTCTTGCCTAACAATTATATGACTGGTTCCCATACTTGAAAGCTTTCGATCTTACACTCAGCTGTCATAGCTTTAGGAAATTCAGGTTTATCTGTATGTCATAATGGACATGACAAAAAGACTCAAGAGAATCAGGAAGCTTATTCAGTCACTTTATACATCTACATGTGCTAGGTAACGTATATACAACACTGATAGCCACTGAAAGTGTCTATTCTCTGTGACAGAGTAATTGGCTTCAATACACTGGGCACCCAGTATTCCTGCACAGCCAACCTAGATGTTCCTGGAGACTGAGAAAACAAGGGTATTTATCTGAGACCTAAGGAAATCATAGTGCTACAATTTTCCTAGAAACATATTCAAATCCTTCCCTAATCCATAAAATTGGCTTGGGTATTAATGCAATTTTGCCTTCAAATTAGTTTGGTGTATTCAGACCAAGTTTTAAACCTCTGAAAATAAGTCTGATGGTAAATGCAGTGACAGTATGATATTATCATGTGTTTATCCTGTAATCATAATAGTTAGGATAGGGTTGTAGGAAAGATAGCAAATTGCTATTTTATAGTTATGACTTTTTCATACCTTTCTTCTTGTGTACAGAAAAAGTATTAAAAAACCCACAACAACCCCAAAGTTCCTTGTATTTGAGAGTTTTTTCCAAACTATCAGTGCTTTAAGTTATTATTTTTAGATGTAAAGGGGGCAAAAGAGCACAGGAAAGATCCCTTAATCTGAGGGCCCATCATCCTTTCCTCTCCCATACCAGCCATCCTTTCTTCTCCCCTCCCTGCCTCTCCTATCTCCTCCCCTCTCCTCTTCTCCCCTCTCTTCCCTTCCTTTCCCTCTTTCCTTCTCTTCTCTTCCCCATTCATTCCCCCCTCAGCAGGCATTCCAGGTATATGTGCTAGGTTTTAGTGAATAAAACTTGTTTACTTCTCATCACATTCCAATGGCAGCTTCTGTAAAAGCCATGCAATTTAACCTGGAGCTTCTCTGGAGGTGGGAGGATATGTGGATCTGGTGACCTTTGTTCTTCATTCCTGCCATTTCTGATAATATTTTCAGAAAGGAAAGGGAGGAATGATACCCTACAGAGAGTGAGTTTTAGGCATGGTTAAAAAAATGCAGAGTTTTGCTCCTCTGTTTATATATATTCATAATTTTCTCTTTAAATTTTTTAAAAACATTTTAACTTAAAGTTTTGAGTTCCAAATTCTTTCTCTTCCTCCCTCTCCTACCCCTTCCCTGAGATGGTAAGCAATCAGATATAGCTTATACATGTGCAATTATATAAAATCTTTCAATATTAGTCATTTTGTACAAGAAGACTCAAATAAAAGAAAAAAGAAAGTGAAAATAGCATGTGTCAGTCTGTATTCAGACAATATCAGTTCTTTCTCTGGAGGTAGATAGTCTGTTTCTTCATTAGTTCTTTGGGATTATCTTGGATCATTGTATTGCTGAGAATAGCTAAGTCATTCACAACTTCATGGTATAATGTTGCTATTACTGTATACAGTGCTCTCCTGGTCCTGTTCACTTCACTATGCATCAATTCATGTAAGTCTTTCCAGGTTTTTCTGAAATCATCTCACTTGTCATTCTTTTTATTTGTGTTATTTACTTCTCAGGTGTTTATACCTTATCTCTTTTACTAAGATAAGATACAAACTGTTCAAGATTGGCATTGAGAGACCTTTATTATCTGCCTCTGACTAACCTTTCTAGATTTAGTTCACATTACTTTTCTTCAAGGGCAGCTAGGTGGTGCAGTAGATAGAGTACTGGACCTTAAGTCAGGAAGATGTCTCTTTGTGAGTTTTAATCTGGCTTTGGACACTTAGTAGCTGTGTGACCCTGGGCAAGTCACTTCACTCTGTCTCAGTTTCATTATCTGTAAAATGATCTGAAGAGGGAAATGGCAAACCACTCTAGTATCTGTGGCAAGAAAACCCCAAATAGGGTCATGAAAGGTCATACACAACTGAAATGATAAACGACAACGAAGACACGCATACACATACATATTAACAGGATGTCTGTCTCAAACATATGAAAACTTCAGATGGAATGGTGAATGATGAGTCTTCCCAACTTCAGGTGTGTTATCCCCAAGAAGCAGACTGGCGTCTCTTCATTTCCCCATTCTTTCTGTTAAAACTGACCCATGTTGTGTCCTGTCCTGTCCAGGTCTTGATGTCTGTAGGACTAATTAAAGTTAGTGTCAAAGCCTGCACTGAGTCAGGAGGGAACTTGATATATCAGTCAAAGGAAGGAACTAGGGGCAGCTAGGTGGCACAGTGAAGGACCCCAGTTCAAATCCAGCCTGACACAACACAAAAACTAGCCTTGTGACCGTAGGCAAATCACTTAATCCCAATTGCCCTCCAAAAAGCAAAAAAAAAAGCAAAAAATAAATAAAAGGCAGGAACTAGGAACGTATGTTACTGGCAAGAAGGAGAAAAACTTCAAATTGTCTCCAGGAGTGGGGAACCTGTGGCAGGATTTGTTTTGTGAAGTTTGGATTCAGTCAAAGGACTGCTTAGACAGTCATAAAGTGAAGGGGTTGGAGTGGATGATCTTCATTCTATTTTTGAATCATAGGCTTAAGATCAGAGTTCAAATCCTACACAGTATCTCTATGATTTTGGGTTTCAGTCTCCCTCATCTATCTGTAAAATGAGAAAGTTGGATTAGATGGCTTCCAAGGTCCCTTTGGAAAAGATTCGAATCCAGGGTCTCTGGTTCCAAACTCGGTGTTCTTTCCACTGGATAGTGTTACCTTTCCTTTGGTCATTTTATGAACACTTTTATTAAAGTGCCTCCTGATCTCCTTATAGACTCCCTGGATGGAAACTCAGCTCAGCTCCTGGTCTTCTGCTCTAGTCTCAATCCCTGGATTTGGTTTCTCCAAAAAAGTATGACTCCCGTTTAGCTCAGATGCTTGTTTACACACATGCTCTGACCCCCTTCCCTCTTTCTAGAGTTGGGAGAAAACAGACTGTATTGTCCAATTCCCTCTGATCAAAACATTTGTGGTCTACAAAGACTGGAGGTTCCCCAGCAGGGGGCTCCAGAGACCTTGAAGGTGGCCCCCAACTATTGCTGCACCAAGGTGCCCTAGCCTTGTGGAAGCAAACCTCTTTGTTATCTCAGCTCTGAACACCACCTGGCACATAGTAGCTACTTCATAAGTGCTTTGAGAATTGAATTGAATCCCTGATCCAATGTAAGTTGTTTATATACTTTCCAGCCAAGGGATTCTCTTCATCCTGAACTGAGCTACCCTCTTTCCCCATTGGTAGCACCTTCCTGTGGGAATGTACAGTAGCTTGAGGGACTTGGTGTCTCCCTCAAATCCAAGATTTTTAGACAATGAATTTGTTATCTCTATCAGGGGCAAGGGATCATGATACACTATGTCTGTGTCAGACTTAGCATGTAATACATTTCCCCAGTGGATCAATTTTTGGAGGATTTGGCTGTGTTTATTGATAATGAAGTAGTCCACATGGATGCAGCTATTAACTTGTCTACACTCATCTGGAAATTTTTTTTTGCTTTTTGGAGGGGGGAGGGCAGGGCAATTGGGATTAAGTGACTTGCCCAAGGTCACACAGCTAGTAAGTGTTATGTGTCTGAGGCCAGATTTGAACTTAGGTCCTCCTGACTCCAGCACTGGTGCTCTATTCACTGTGCCACTTAGCTGCCCCTCATCTGGCAATTTTTGTATTGAGTTGTTCCTTGAGTTTCAGACAAAATCGAAGCAAATTCTCCAGTATTCTCTTGGGCTGTCTTTTCTAAACTTAATGCATAATGGTATATAGTTGATGTAGCTTGGCAGGTACTGAATCCATTCTACCCTCAACACCAAGGTGCTGAGTTTTGTTCATGGAGGGAGCTATCCATGGTTCTCCTGATTGCATTCTTGGTAGGGAGGCTGTGATAACTTCCCTCTTCCATCTGATCCCAGATTTACCAATCTTCACATATGGGGACTACCTATTAGTTTTTCCATTTTCTTTTCTTTTTTAATTGGAACCTGAAAACCAAATAAAACAAACATTTCCATATGCAATGTGTGATGGAAGGAGTAGATTTTAAGAGGATTATACATGAAACTGCTGTAATAGGGGTGAGAGATTAAGGTACTGGCCAATGAGATTCCAGTCCTTATGAGCATGGGCAGCAGGTTCTGTGTGATGGACTTTCTCCCTTATGGACTTGATCCAGATTATGCACAGGCATTTGTAATTATTTCCAATTTATCGACCAAGTGGTGAAGAGACGAACTTTTGCTAGGTGCTGGGGATAAACAGAAAAGAAATATTTCTTGTCCTCAAGGATCTTACATTCTGCCAGGGAGACCACATGTACACATGTAAATTCATATAAAATACGTACAGAATGAATACAGGTTCATTTCTGATGGTAATGACCTAAGTGGGGGAAATCAGAAAAGGTCTCATGTAAGAGGTAGCATTTGAACTGAGCTTTGAAGGAAAATAAAAATTTTAAGAGGTGAAGGTGAGAGAGTACTTTTCTGACATAGGAGTGTGTGTGTGTGTGTGTGTGTGTGTGTGTGTGTGTGTGTGTGTAGATAGTTTGTGCAAAGACATGGAGATGGGAGATAGAAAATGGAGATGAGATAGAATATATTAGGAACTGCAAGAAGGCCAATTTGGACGGGCCATAGAGTGCTTGAATGAGGATAATATGTAACAAGATTGAAAAGGTGCATTAGAGGCAGATTATGAAAATCTTCAAATGCCAAAGAGGAATTTGCATTTAATCTCAGAAGTAAGTGATGGTCACTGGAGTTTACTGAGCAAGGAACTGACATAATCAGGCCTGTACATTAGGAATATTACTTTGATATCTGTGTAGAGGACATATTGGATGGGGAGAGACTTTAGGTTGGACCTGGCCCTGTACCTACTTCCACAGTTGAATGATGTCAAGATGAGCTAGATGACAATGGAGAAATTAGAGCTAGGGCATGGAAGTACCATTTTGAGGGAGTATGGTGCCCTATCATTGTCCACATGAATTGTAAGAGCCTAGAATAACTGTAAGTCCATAAAGTCCATAGCTCAACCACTAGTTTAGGAAAACTGATCTGCTTTATAATATAGCTAGCTACAAAAGAGTAATCTTGATATTTGGCAAATACATGAAAAGGAACAAGCTAAATTGACTTTACTAATCCAGTTGTGATTTTTGGAAAAAAAACAACAGCTTTCTAGATTTTTTTTCAAAGGGTTTACACATTTCCATAATTTAAGTATTTTAATTCTTACTTAGGGTTTGCAAGTACAAGTATTCATGAAATCTGATTTTCTTATTTTGAGAGATCTGTCATTTCATTGAAATGAGTATGCCCTTCATTGGCACAATTAGCCACCCCTCCACATTATCTTTTTTTTTGCTTTTTGAGGGCAATTGGGGTTAACTGACTTGCCCCAGGTCACAGGGGTAGTAAGTGTTAAGTGTCTGAAGCTGGATTTTAACTCAGGTCCTCCTGACTCCAGGGCCGGTGCTCTGTTCACTGTGCCACCTAGCCTCCTTCCCCCTCCACATTATCTTATCCAATGCTATTCTTGTTTGGGTTTTCCAATCAATCCTCCATAGAAGATTTAGCCAGTATCTTGGAGTCTTCACATTTTGTATCTTGGGGTGCAGAGGGGGAGAGGACCATTGTGTCATTTGTGATGTCCATCTATTTGTCACTATTGCTTGCCTCCTTTTCAGTTCATGTGTGTACCTGGTAAAGATTTTTACACTGTTTTATGCTTATAAGTTGTCATTGGTAGAACTTTGTTGCTCTGAAAAGTGGGAGATATGGGAATTCATTTTAAAGAGAACAGGGTCTATTTTCATTCTAATCATATGGATTTTAGGATATTTCTCCCAAATAATGATAATAAAGACAACATCACATAATTGTAAGGCAGTCTTGTGTCACAGTGGATAGAGCACTACATTTGGAATTGGGACAGACCCTAGTTCAAATCTTTCCTCCGAAAATAACTAGGTATACGACAGTGGACAATTCACTTAACCTCTCTCAGTTTCAGCTTCCTCATCTGTAAAATGCAGGTGGTAATAGAACTTACCTCACAGAGCTGTTAAGAGGATCAAATGAGATAACATGTAAAGTACTTTGCAAATCTTAAATGTTAGTTGTTGTTCTTAAACCATGTCAGTTCAGGCATTTTCTGTTGTGTCTGACTCTTTGTGACCCCATTTGGGATTTTCTTGGCACAAATACTGGAGTAGTTTGCCATTTCCTTCTCTAATTCATTTTATAGATGGGGAAACTGAGGCAGAGTTAAGTGACTTGCCCAGGGTCACATAGCTAATATGTGTCTGAGGCCAGATTTGAACTCAAGGGTCCTCCTGACTCCAGAGTTGGCACTCTATCCACTGTGCCTCCTAGCTGCCCTACTATGCCCCTTAGCCGTGTATGTGTGTGTGTGTGTGTGTGTGTGTGTGTGTGTGTGTGTGTGTGTGTTTGTGTGTGTTGCATGAGAGCTGGTATGGCATTAGAGCTGATCTCACAGCCAGAAAGATCTGGGTTCAAGTTCAGCATCTGACAAATACTTAGAGGGCAGGTAGGTGGCACAGTGAATGAAGCACTGGCCCTGAAGTCAGGAGGACCTGAGTTCAAATCCAGCCTCAGACACTTGACACAACTAGCTGTGTGACCTTGGGCAAGTCACTTAACCCCTATTGCCTTGTCTTCCCCCCTCAAAAAACAAAAAAACCCCAACCAAACAAAAATACTTACTGTGTGATCCTGGGGAAGTTACTTAACTTCTCAGTATCTTAGGTAACTCTCCAAGATTATAAATTGCAGTGCTGCCTGGCATTGGAAGAGGGATTTCCTCATTAGGCTGTTTCCTATGCCAATGAAATCACAACTTCAGCCCCTTATCCCTCTATAATGAATACTTAGATTTATAAAGTTTGTAATAATTATATTTATGTATGTCGCATGTATAATTATATATTAAAATGATAATAATTATAAGGTTTATTATCCTACATATTTCACTTACTTCATTTCAGCCTTACAGGAATCTTTGATAGAGGCAGGTCAGGCTTCATTAGCTCTTTTTGTTGATGAGAAAACAGATTACCCAAGATTTCACAACTTTACATATCATCTTTTTGCAAATGTAGGCATATATTGAAGTAATGTGGGAGTTTGAGACACTATGACGATTCACTAGGAAATATTTTTGGGCAGAGGGCTTTTGAGGGGCCATACTTCTTGCCTCATACTACTTGGGTAGACACCTAGTCTTTCTCCTCAGCCTATTGTGAGGAGGCTGGTGGGTGACTGCCAGCCCTGTCCTGTGGGGAAGAGACTTCCATCATCCCTGAATGAGGCTTCTCAAAATTGGGGATGAGTCTGGGGAATTCCACTAGCAGCTTTCACTTTAGATACCATCTCAGCTGAAATATTGCCAAGGATTTCTCTTTTCATCTTGCCGTGTAAATCAACCTTTTTAGGATCTTTGTCATACTGTGACTATCTGAATCCCCTCATTGTTTGGGGTACAAAAGTAGAGAATTGAAGGCAGAAGCATAATCTGTCCTTCCCTTCCTCAGCACCTGAGGACTATACAACACTCGCTTCATTCACTGGCTTCTTTATGTATTGTAAAGTCCTATCTAAATGTAGGCACATCGTTGCTTCAGGTTTCTTTCTGCCCTAGCCATATTTCCTTTCCAGTAAAGCTCCCATTTATAAGCAGGATCAAAGCTTAAAAGGAAGAAAGTGTGTATGAAAGAGAGAACAAGTATAGAGCTGGTGTAGACTTGAAACTTTAAGTCCAAGAGCAAGGCAAGCATAGTGTCATTGAAAGCGTGCTGGAATAGTAATCTGAAGGCCTGGGTTCTCAGAATTCAGTTGTTTTTTTCAGTCGTTTCTGACTTTTTGTTCTCTTGGCAAAGATATTGAAGTGGCTTGCAATTTCCTTCTCCAGGTCATTTTACTGATGAGGAAATTGAGGCAAAACAGGGTTAAGTGACTTGTCCAGGGTCACATAGCTGGTAAGTGTCTGAGGCCAGATTTGAATTTAGGAAGATGAGTCTTCCCAACTCTAAGCCTGGCACTTTATCCACTACACCACCCCGCTGCCTAACATGGGTTCTAATCCATGCCAATTTGCTAATAATAATGAAAATCAATGTGCCAGGTGGTATATCCCCTGATGCTGAGGGAGCTGAGACTGAAGAATCTCTTGAACTCTTCAAGTTCTGAACTTCAGTGCGCCAAGCCAATGGGCTGTCTACACTAAACCTAGCACCAATGTAATGAGCCCTGGGAGCAAAGGGTCACCGGGCTGAGGAGGAGTGAACCAGCTAGCTCAGAAATGGATCAGGTCAAAACTGACCTTGTCCATCAGCAGTGGGATCAGATGCCTAGGCTTCTAGGTAGAGAGTGGATAGAGTACTGGGCCTGGAGTCTAGAATACCTGAGTTCAAATTTAGCCTCAGACTCTAGCTGTGTGACCCTGAGAGAGTCACTTAACCTCTCTGCTTCAGTTTCTTCATCTATAAAATGGGGTTAATAGCATCTCCCTCTCAGGGTTGTTATAAGGATCAAATGAGAAGGTTATAAAGTGCCTAGAACATAGTAGGCACTATATAAATGTTAACTCTAATGATGATGATGATGATACTTTCAGCTTCCAAGACAGACTCAGCTTCCAAAAAAAATCATTCACTCAATAGTGTATAAATTCATTAATAGTGTTAACTGACTGTAAGTAATATTTTGTGTACATTTCATTTACTTTTCACAACAACCTTATGAGCTAAGTTATACAGACATAATCTTTTCCATTTAATAGGTAAAGAAATTTGGGTCTAGAGAGGTGACTCGCTTAAGGTCTCAAAGCTAATTAATTATCAGATCCATAGCTCTACTGACTCCAAGTCTTTCTGCTATACTCACTACACTTAATAGTATAGTGTGTGGCACACAGTAGGTGATTAAAATGTTTGTTGACTGAATGTCTATATGACTTTGGGCTTCTAACCAAAGTGGAGACCAGACTAGAATGGTCCCTTCTAATTTTAATCGAATGATAGGATATGGAAAGGACCAGGCAGATCACCTAGTCTATTTTGCTCATTTTATAGATGAGGAAATCGAGGTCCTAGAGATTAAGTGATTTGTCCAAAGTCAGATGGGTGGCAAGTGTCAGAGAGACAATTTAGACTTAGGGGATGGGTCTCCTGGTCCAGTCCTACTCCCACTGTTCCAGGATGTATGTCTAACATAGTTTGTTTTATTTATATCCTTTCTTCTTCTGTCATAGTCATTCTTGGATATTACCTCCCCCTTCCCCAATCTCCTGTGAGTCTTACCATGTAATGAAGGAAAAAAAAACACCAGTTAAGTAAATTAGACTCACGCATGGATTGTATCTGGTCAAATAGACATTTCTATACCTGTGATCCCTGCCATACCTGCCTCCTTCAGTAAGAAAAGGAGAGATGCATTCCCTCATCCCTTTTTGGGGCTAAGATTCTTACAGTCTACTTTAACCCTGTGAATTAATTCTTTGCCAGTTCCTCTATTCAAACCCAAGAACTATGCCCTTAATTTACACACATCTCACCCTCTCCAGGTGGCCTGAATAACTATAGGCCTGCACACTTAGAACTGAGGGGGTGGGGAATGTCAATGAAAGTTCCCTGATGTCCTTATAAATATGCAGATAATTTTACATTAATTGATACATGCATCTCAGAAAAAAAAAACACATTGCTATTCTGAGATGAGTAAAGCTACTGGGATTCTCTTGGATTTTGGCCTCTGGGTACTCTGGATTCTTAAAATCAAATAATCTCTGATGAAGGTAATTATATTTTTTTCAAAAGTTATGCCCATGCCCTTACATTCCGCAATTATCAGTTATAGATATACCTTCTTATTTGCCTAACAAGATCTCTAGACATTTTTGCTGACCTAATTAGTGGTCTCTGGGGTCATATAGTGGTTTCCAGCTTTAGCTTTTCATTCTGGATTTCTCAACCCCAAAACATATTGGAGCCAGGAAGGAAAGCCTGAAACTTAGGTGAGTGAAGAAGGTCATTGGGATTTGAGATATCCTATCATTTGAATGATTTTCAAGGGTTAGGCCCACACTCATGGAGACTGATGGAAAAACACCCAAAGAAAGCAAATGTGTAAGGTTCAAGGGATATGAGAATTGGGTACAGTTATCAAAATGCTAAAAACATCTCATCATGAATAAAATTGTAACCTAAGACACAGGGAAGGAGGGGCTCTGGAAAAGGAAATTAATTGATTAGATTTGAGATATGGAACACAGATTTCATGAAAGAGAAATTTCAGATTGTGAAATACCTCAAATGCCAAACGTTGGACTTTTTATTTGATCCTAGAGGTAATAGAAGGCCATTGGAGTTTATTAACACCATGATGACAGCCAATTTGAACCTCTCTCAGTCTCTGTTTTCTCATCTATAAAATGGTCTCATCTGTACACATCTACAAAATGCTGTGAAGATCAAATGAGATAACATATGTAAAATACTTTGCAAACCTTAAAGCCTAAAATGAAGGTGAACTATTATAATTATCATATCACTGTCATTATGAGAAGACTAAGATGGCACCCAACCTTGGATCCTCTGGTGATTTGCTTACTACAATTAGAGAAACAAATGAAATGACTCCTCCTGTTTCCCCAAGAGACTTCAAAAGGAAAGCTACAATGTACTTCCTCAGAAGATCATTTCAAGGGACCTGCCTGGGAATACCCAGTTGAAGACTTGGAGGGCAGAAGTCGAAATTTCAGAGCTTTCCTGGCTCGGTTGCTCACTGATCTAGGGTTTCCAGGTTGTATCATTTATTTCAGTAATTGTATTTTAATAAATTCATAATGTGAATATACGGTCTTTTCCTTGGGAAAAAGAAGTTAGGAAGGACAAGAATTTTAGTGAGATGGAGATAGAGACATTTTGATAATGTTATATTATAATAATTTGTTTATTTTAAACCCTAGACTAAACAAGGTGAGATACAATTTGGACCAAGGAGTCAGCAGTCTGAGAGCCCTGGGGAATCCAGACCAATTTGTTGACAGTTCTTGCTTTCTGTAACTCCAGCCTGGGGAGGGTCCCCAGGCACTGAAGACACTCTGGCTGTGGACAGCAGAGCTTCAGAGGGTGTGGAGTCCCACGAGGCAAGAGGGAAGTCTGTTGGACGGTCCACTTACATCAAGCAAGAACTTGCTCTATTTCCTTTCATGCCAGAGGGAGGAAAGCAGGCAACTAGAATATTCTTCCCAGGCTGTACTCCTGATGCTTCAGACCTCTTTCTTCATCATCCTTCTCACCCTGGAAGTTCATGCCACCCCTGTGGCCCCTTCCTCTGGTTGGTTTGTTCCTCCCAGAACCTCAATTTTGAGGAAAGTCCCAAGAGTAGCTATGTTCATTTCTTCATTCCTCAATGGGCTCTGCTCCTGAATCTTTGAACTTTTCCTCCACTATGCCCCAACATTGTTATCTACTCCTTCAATTACCTAGCTCTCCGTCTTTTCAGTTTTCTTTTATGTGTTATATCCCTATTAGAATACAAGGGCTGGGATTTTCTCTTGTATTTGTATTCCAAGCACTTAGCATGGTGCCTGGTAATAATGCTTGTTAACTTGGAGCAACTCAGAGCATCATGAGATAACTTTTGCAGAAATTGTCCATTGACTAATGGCCTCAAGTCTTCCCAGTCCAATTCATCCTTCATTCAGCTGACAAAATGATTTTTTAAAAATGTAAATTTCCTACATGTCTCCCCCTCCTTCAACTCAATAAACTCCAGTGATTCATTGTTACCTCCAGGATCAAATACAAAATCCTTTGTATTTGTTATTTTTGTCCTTTGTTATTTTAAGCTCTTTGCAACCTGGTCTCTTTTTACCTTTCCAGTGTTTTTATACTTGGTTCCCCTTCATACACACTAATGATTCATCTTCACTGCCTTTGCTTTTCCTCTAGCATAGCACTCAAGCTCCTCTCACTGTACTTTTGTGCTGGCTAACCCAGAATGTTTCCCGCTCTCTACCTTTGACTCTTTTCCTTGTCTTCCCTCAAGACTTGGTTCAAATGCCATCTTCTGTAAGAGTTCTATCCTATTCTTCCCAATAGTTAGAGCCTTCCCCTTTAAGGTTTCCATTTAATGTGTTTGCATCTTGTATATAGCTATTTGTTTATATGTTGTCTCCTCCATTAGAATGTACACTCCTTGAGGCCAAGAACTGCCTCTCTTTATATTCCTGGTACTAAGCACACTGCATGTCATTAAGTAAATTCTTCATAAATTCTTATTATTTAATCCATAAGCCAGTCTTTCTACCTCTGGTCTCTGCTCTGCTTGGTTTCAATTATATCACCACCACCACCACCATCATCATCATCCTTGGTACCCCGCCCCCCATAAATTCATCACCAGGAAACTCATCATCATGAAGATTGTTTCAGCTTGGGTACTCACCTCATCAATAGCCTTAATTATCTCTGCTTCTCTGATTGAAGGATTGGACAGTAGAGCAAAAAATGCCTCCCAAAGCCTCTCTTTACAGAGTATTCAATTCCAGTCAGCTCTTCCTTTTCTACTGGACGCTCTGCTTGGTTTCAGCTCAACCATCTGTCATTCCCCCCCACTTCAGGGTCCTTTTGTACATTGTCTCCCCCCATTAGATTGTAAGCTCCTTGAAGGCAGGGTCAGCTCTTAGCATCCTGCCTGGCACATAGTAGGCTCTTAATAAATGCTTACTGTATTATATTGTAAGGCAGTTATGCCGTGGGCTGCTCAGTGTCCAGCACTTAGCATGATTCAGAGACGTGAATAAAAAACGACCAGGCCATGTGGGTAGCTCAAGGAAGAACCATGAACTCCATTTATTGATACTCAGGGAAAGGTTTTTATAGAGCAAAGAGACAAAGAAAGGGGACTCAAGTTTTCTAATCATTACCTTAGTCTGTTGTATCCTGGAAGTAGCATGGAATAGATAATTTGATAAGGATTTCTTATCTAGGAGACTAAAGTCTTAGGGTAAGCCCTTTGATCTAGGCCTCAGGTACCTGCTAATGCAGCTGCAGTCATAAACGGATACAATTGAGAGCAGACTTCAAGGCTGAAGCGTAATCCTCAAAAGTCAACATGTTTAGAGCTGGCCACCCAAAGATACCTGAGTGCAGAATCAGATATGTCTTGGGGCAGAGCCTGTTAGCCTCAGAACTCAAATACCATCCTTTTAAATGCAACCTATATCAAAAGAACTCCAGAGCAGACTTAGTGAAAAGTTGCATCTCAAAGAGATCTTTGACATGCAGGTCCACTGATATCAGGGTAATTATCAGAGTCCTGGGACAGGCCTCTTTGGCTCACCACACAGTTATTTTGCTAATACTTGTGTACCTACAAAGGGAAGGATCCTATTGCCAAGGAGACCGGGCCACTTATCCAATTTTTCTTATCCAACTATAAGAAAATGAATACTCAAAAGGCAGTGCTTATGGTCTTACTGGCTTGCACATGTGTCTGAACTCTTCAAGGCTGATATCGCTGAACTTCTGCATTCCAGGGACAAGCACTAATACCTTGGTTAGCTTCACTCTGTGACCCAGAGTCTAACTAGGACACAGCAGAGCCATTTGTCTATGTAACTATCTATCTACCATCTGCCACTCACTCGTCTCATTTCTTAAACTTCAGGAAAAAATAGAAAGAAGTATTTTCTAAGTGGAGCTGTCCAACAACGGGCTGCCTTGTAAAGAAGAGATAGCCCTGTACTGAACATCTTTAAGCAGAATCCAGCCAACTATTGGCTTCTTCACTTGTAAAATGAAGAGGGATAGCCCTGAACTACAGGGTCTCCTTATTTCCTTTCAGTTTCAAAAATCTGATGACTTCTATTGGCAATGGGGTGCCTGAGACAAGCTTGCACCTATATGTGAGAACTAATGATTAAGTTTTCAGTATGAGAATTTATACCTTGGGAACCAGCAAACTCTCCAAATCAGGACTTGGTTTATTGTTTTGTTGGTTGTCTAGAATTAAGAAAGTGATGGAGAAAATGTTAATAATTCAAACCAAACTTAAAAATGTGTTGTGTGTACATTTCCCCCCAGAGAGTTGGTCATTAAACATTTACCAGAATGCTTCTATCTATTAGGGACAGGAGGGAATTTCTAGGTTGGGTGGGAGGTTGGCCTCCAACGTCATTTTCAAGTCTAAGATTATATGGGTCTATGATAACTAGTTAAAACATTTTTAAGTTCTTACTATGTACCAAGTGCTATGCTAAGGCTATGAATATAAATACAAGTAAAATATTCCCTGCCTTCAAGTAGCTTATATTCTAATGGGGGAAGACAACACATAAAGGGACCTGAAAGGGGATGTTAAGGTAAGCATGTTGTGGCACAGTAGGAAGGTGATGCAGAAGTAGTATAGTAGCCTGGACCTCTGAAAGGTAATGTACAAGCTCATTTAATGGAGTTAAGAACTCCAGGGGCAGAATCTAAGTTTTTGGTCGGGTGGAACTGCCAATGGTGGTCCAAATAAAGAAGGGATGAGATGGAGATATAGCCAGGAAATGGCTACCCTGAAGGCTTGGGTATGGGCAGAGAGCAAAAGCTTCCTTATCAGAACAGATGTCTGAGCTTTTCACACATTAAGAAGAATAATGCAAAGCTATAGCTCCAATCCTTTGTAGCTGTTTTTTTTTTTAAATTAACCTAGAGGTTTTTAGAGAGACTGGCCCATGATGCTAAAAGAAATATGCCTTTATTTGTGCATTTTAAATCACAGAATGGAAGACCTGAGATAACCAGTGGCAAAAGGAAGGGAGCAAGGGAAAAGAGAGTGAAGATACATCTAGATTGAGCCCTTTAGAGGTAAGGATACAAGAAAATCTCCAGAAGGACTGAAAACACCAGTTATTCAACCAATTAGTGGCACTTGAGCCATGGATGAAATAATATTTTAAGTATAAGAGGGAGAAAGACATGATAATTCTGGGACAAGACTCAACCTTCCTGACCTGGTGCCCAGGGCAGGCTAGATTCTCCTCACTACTCAGAGTTCAGTCTGGGAACACCTGGGCTGTTCCACATAGACAGATCAGCAAAGAAGACGAGGACCAAGGATACTTTTACAAGGGGTACTCAGGTTCTTCTAATTGGCTATACACTTCTGATGTCAAGGGCAGGATTGTCAATAAATAATGTCACATGGAGTATGGAAAGTCCTGGAAGAGGAGATTCAAGAAGAAGGAAGGCTTTACAGAGAAGGATCAGAGGAGAGGAGCAGGCAGGAAGAAGGGGATTCATTTAGAGACCCACTATTTCAAGAAAGGCTGGGCCCAGAAAACCAGAGATTTTTTTTCAGACTGTAACCACAGCAGTTTGTAATAAAGTATTCAATTGGGCATGTCTGATTCTAAGTACTAGATCAATCAATAAATCCATTGATGAACATTTGTTAAGTGCCTACTATGTTCTAATTACTGTACTAGGTGCTGGAGGTACAAATATAAAGAGTAAAATAATCCCTATTCAAAAGGAGCCTATATGAGGCCATCTCCCCTCCATCTTGGCCTCCTGCCATGAACGGACTTTTAAATGGAGTCATCTTCCCAGAGTGAACACAGAGGTGTTCCAATATCTCAGTTCACTGATGGGGCAGAAAGCAATTTGGATAGGACACGTCCACAGCTCTGAAATCAATGAACATCGGGATTGAAGCCTTATAGGAATCCCCAAAAGGTAAATGGATTTCAATTTAAATGTTATTATTGTCATTAGAATCAGATGTTTTCATTATAAATGAGCTTAAAAGTTCTTTTCTAATCTATTTTATCAATTATCTTTATCACTTTCAGAAGACAAAAAAATTAAAAAATAAAAATAACAATTGTTTAGTCTCCCAGGTCCATACCTTTTATTTCCATGTTTTTATTCACTCTTTTCCTCCTGAGCTCTGCCTGGTAATTGAGAGCTTGTACCATTGCATTAGAAGTTAGTTTTTTAAAAAGATTTTCCTCCTCCATCATGCACCTGCTGCTTTCTGACCCTTCCTTTTTTTCCTTCCCTAGTCTCTATCCCCTGATCTATGACTGTGGGCTGTCAGAATGGAAATCCACCCCACACCTCCCCAGGTACTTCTCAGATTTGTCATTGGTTTGGGCACCTAATTATCAAGATTATAGGATCATGGATTTCAAGCTGGAAGGAAGCTCAGGCACCATTTAGTTCAATTCCCTCACGTTACTGTTGAGGTAAATGAGGCCCAGAGAGATTAAATGACTTGCCTAAGGTCATACAAATAATAGAGAGGCAGAATTTGAACCCAGATTCTCTGAGACCAAATGCAGTTGATATTGGGCACATTATGTCCCCAACTTATAGTTTTCTATGTTTACTTGGAAAAAAGGCAGAGTGATCAAGGGAGAGTTAGGATTGAGGGAAAGCATCTTCATTAAGGACAGTGAAGAAGCCAGTTGGTGTCCCATTAATGTATGTTATTGTTGAAAATATTGTGGGTGGGGGAGAGTAGAGGCCTGGGAAATTATGGATACCATGAGGGCTTTGCTTCTTATCCTAAGATCCTGGCATAACTATTTCTAGAATCTATGTGGAAAAACTCCTCCAAGGGTATTGTGGTTCATTCTCTTTCCTTTGGGTAGCTAGGTGGTACAGTGGATAAAATGCTGGGTCTAGAGTCAGAAAAACCTGAGTTCAACTCTAGCTTCAGACACTTGCTAGCTGAGTGATCTTGGACAAGTCACTTAATCTTGTTTTCCTCAGTTTCCTCATCTATAAATTGATCTGGAGAAGGAAATGGCAAACCATTCCAGTATCTTTGCCAAGAAAACCCCAGATGGGATCATGAAGAGTTGGATATGACTGAATGACAATAATTCTTTTCTTCCCATTGATTTTCCCCAAACTGGTTATTTTGTACTATTAGCATTTTTTTTGGAGGGCAACTGGGGTTAAGTAACTTGCCCAAGGTCACACGGCTAGGTTTTTGTTTGTGTGTGCGTTAAGTGTCTGAGGCCGGATCTGAACTCAGGTCCTTCTGACTCCAGGGCCGACACTCTACTCACTGCACCACCTAGCCGCCCCGTACTATTAGCATTTTTAAAACAAATTTTAGTGACATCTTTTAAAAATTTCACCTACGTTTTCCAATGTATCCCTTCTACCCTCAGGTCCCAGAAAGCTATCACTCATGATATATGATATAAAAGAGGAGAAAAGTTAAGCAAAACTAAACAACACATAAAAAGTATGACATTGAGACCTCCATCCAAGAAGATTTCCTGAAAAGAAGCCAGTAGCACAGCTTCCACACACCTTCTCCAGCCAAAACCAAAAAATCACATCATACAGATGATCAAGAAATATAAGGAGAAACTATAGTAAGTAACCTCTATGTCAGAACTATACAAAAAAGTCAGTTAGAAGCTCACAGGCAATAGGAAAGGCAGGGTATCAGCAATATAAATTCCAGCACAGGCAAAAAGTCAGAAACTGCCTAGGATGATTAGAGACAAGGGCATAGAAAAGTATAGCCTGTGAGGATCTGTGTCTGGAGGCAATGAGGGGCAGCTCCCCTGAAAAGTTACAGTGTGGTTTGAAACCCACAACAGGAGGGGTAGCCGCTGACCTAGGTACATCAATACTCAGATTAGGACACTCCGGGTCCACCAAGTCTGAGATGTGTCTACTCTGTCCTGAGATTCCACAGAAGACCTTGAAGGTGCATCTTTCTGAACTTAAAAGATTCATGAGGATATAACTCTATGCAGTGAAAATCCGTTAAGGAACCCAAATGACCCAGGTGACTTAGGAAACCACCTCATCTAAAAGCATGGCAGGAGTACAGGCAGGGTCTGGCACAAAGCCCCAATTCAAGAACTAGGCCTGGAGAAATGAGTAAATGTGAGATGATTGTGGTGGAATTATTTCAGTCATGTCTGACCTTTTGTGAACCCATTTGATTTTTTCTTGGCAAAGGTAGTGGAGTGTTTTGCAATTTCCTTTTCCAGCTCATTTTATGGAAGAGAAACTGAGGCAAACAGGGTTAAGTGACTTGTCCAAGGACACTCAGCTAGTGAGCATCTGAGGCTGGTTTTGAACTCATGAAGATGAGTCCTACTACTTCCAAACCTAGTACTCTACCATGCCACCTAGCTGCCCCAACATACAAACTACTATAAAGAATTATAATAGATTCAGAAATACTCCAAAATTCAACCTAGAAGGAAGAGCAGCTCCATAAGAAATGCAAGCAGAGACTCAAAGAAAAAAAATGCAGTTTCCACAAGGACTATATGAATATGTAAAAGAAATGAAGCAAAAGATTAAAAATGAAATAAAACCCCCAGAGATATCTCTTGAGCAAATGCTGTCAAACTATAGTCAGTGGGCTGTCATTTGCCTTCCCTGCTATAGAGTAAAAGATCTGGAAGGAGAAAAAAAATAGCCTGGGACAGAAAGTGGTAAACCTTACCGAAGCAATAGTCTATCTCCCTAAAAATTAGAATAGATCAAATAGAAATCAGTGAGTGACTTCATTAGACATCAAGAAATATTTGAAAAAATAAAAAATATTGAAAAAAGAAGGAAATGTAAGGTATTGGTTAACAAGAACAACTGACCTGAAAAATAGGCTGAGAGATAATTTAAGAATCATTGGTTTCCTTGAAAACCATGTTAAAAAAAGGCTTTGCACTATATTTCAAGAGACCACAAATGAAAACCGCCTAGATTGATTAGAATGAGAGGGAAAAGTGAAAACAGAGAGAATCTACCAATCCCTCCTAAAAGAAAACCCTAATGGAAAAGTACCAGTAATGTCATAGCCCAAATCCAAAGCTTCCTAGTCAAAGAAAAGATATTGCAAGCAAGTCAGAAAGAGTGTAAGTACCATGGAGTTAGCATCAGGATCATACAAAAAGCTGGCAGATTCTTCTAAAACTGCAAGGAAATATTGGAATACAACATTCTAAAACATAAAAAAAATTGTCACTTTACAACCAAGAATAGCTTAGCCTGCAAAGCTGAATATAATTCTGCAGGAGAAAAAAATGGACCTTGAATAGAATAGAGCAGGGGTGGTGTCAAAATCAAATAACAGATTCCTGTGGGTCACATATTTATTTAGAAAACCACAAATTACCATTATCTGTGTCATACTATGTTTTTACTTATTTTGTTAAACATTTATCAATTACATTTTAATCTAGTTGGAGCTTTAACTTTGACACCTCTGAAATAGAAGACTTTTCAGTAATTTAATAAAAAATTAAGAGACAAAAAACTTTGAAAGGTAAACTCATTAGGGCAAATGAAAGGGTTTGAATAATAATGAAGGGCTAGCATTATAAAGGGGAGAAGAAACTGAACCTTAATTAAAAGAAAACTATTGAGGGAGGATGGGGTGGAGAATGTGGATTGTTTCTGTTCTGGGGGTTTTAAGAGAAGAAATAAAAGGAAGGGTAATATGAATTCACTATTGCAGAAAGAAAGAAGGGGATGGAGCTGACTATTTCTCATCCTAGTATGGGTTCAAAGCCTATTTGCATAAGATTCTTCTCATTGGTGGAAATTAATTTTATTAATTAATTAATTACTCAAAGTTCCATGCCTGCATAAAGGATGGAGTTGGGAAGCTCTTGGGAGAGGAGAGATTCTGGTGTTCTGTCTTCCATATTTGAGAGAGGAGACAGGTGGTTGCAGATTCTGTTCAGGAAAGAGAAGGGAGATAAAGACTCCAGGAAGAAGTCAATATGTAGCAGAGGCAGTGCTTCTATGTTCCTATGCCCAGGTTACCCCACTAGAGACTCTGGGGGAATTTCTTGGATGAGATCAGGGACCATTTTATGATTTAGCTGAAATATCTTCAGTGAGCTTTTTGAATCTAGTTTTCCATTTGACTAATTATAATTTTTAAAGGAGTGTTTCTCTTAAGTGGACTTTTGAGCCTCTTTTTTCATAATTTTCTTACATTACTTTAATTTCTTTTCATGGTTTTTCCTTTGCCTCTCTTATTTGAGTTTGAAAATGCCTTTTGAGTTCTTCCAGGAATTCTTGCTGGTCTTTCATCTAATTCATATTTTACTTTGAGGCTTTGTTTGTAGCTGTTTTGACATCATTGTCTTTTTTCTGAGATGGTGTAATGATCTTCACTTTCACCACAGTAACTTTTTTTTTTTTTTTTTTTAAGCAATTGGGGTTAAGTAACTTGCTCAAGGTTACACGGCTAGTCATTATTTATGCGTGGGTGCTTATTTTCTGAGGCCGGATCTGATCTCGGGTCATCCAAACTCCGAGGCCAGCACTCTTACTCACTGCGCCACCTAGCCGCCCCTTTAGGGCAATTGGGGTTAAGTAACTTGCCCAAGGTCACACGGCTAGGTTTTTGTTTGTGTGGATTAAGTGTCGGAGGTCGGCTCCGAACTCAGGTCCTTCTGATTCCAGGGCCGGCGCTCTATTCACTGCGCCACCTAGCCGCCCCCACAGTAACTTTTAATGGTCAGATTTATTTATTTTAACATATGCTTTATTAACTTCTGGTTTACATCATTCATTTCCACCAGATTTTGAGTTACAATATTTTCCCCATTTTTCCCTACCTACCACCCCAGAATAGCAGTACCACAAGATATCCCCTCATCCAATCTGTTCTGTCCCATATCTTCTCCCATACCCCCTTCGACTTTGCCATTAGGGCAAGGTGAATCTCTGTACCCCAATGCCTGCACATCTTATCTCCTAATTACATGCAAAATAGTATTAATAATAGTATTTATATACATTTGAAACATTTAATTTTAAAACTTCGAATTTCAGATTCATTCCCTTCCTCCCTTGTCACCCACTCCCTCTGGGAAGATAAGCAATTCAGTATGTGTTGTACATGTATAGCTAAGCAAAACATTACCATAATAGATATATTGTAAAAGACTGCTTATATTTCCCTCCCACCCATCCCACCCCCCACCTGGTCCAGTCCCTACTTTGATCCTGTCCCTCTTCAAAAGTGGGTACTTCCAACCTCCCCTCCCCCCAGAATGCCCTCCCCTCCATCATCCCCCCTCTCATTCCCCTTCCCCCTATTCTCCTGTAGGGTGAGATATCCCATTTAGTATTTGTGTCATTGTCTCCCTGAGCCAAATTTTATGAGAATATGGTTTTGCCTTTTTGCCTTCCTGTTCTACCCCTCCCCTGCAACTACTTCCCCTTGCCTCTTCTACATGAGATAGTTTACCCTACACTGTCTCTCCCCATCTCCTCTTGCCACTTTCCTCTCTCACCTCTTAACTTCACCCCTTAAGTATCATCCCTTCCCACCAAATTCAACCTGTGCCCTCTATCCATGTATACCTGTAAACATATATACACACATTCACATATGTATTCATATGCCCATATACCCTTCTTCACTTATTTTCATAATGAGGAAGATTTCATCAGACACAGTTATTGTTTTTCCATGTAGGAATGTAAATAGTTCCACCTTGATAAGTTCCTTTTGATTTCTTTTCCCTGATTACCTTCTCAAGCATCTCTTGCTTCTTGTGTCTGAATGTCAAATTTTCTATTCAACTCTGGTTTTTTCCTCAAGAATGCTTGAAAGTCCTCTATTCCACTCAATGACCATATTTTCCCCTGAAACAAGATACTCAGTTTTGCTGGGTAGGTGATTCTTGGTTCTAATCCCAGCTCTTTTGCCCTCTGGAATATCATATTCCATGCCCTTCTGTCCCTCAGTGTAGAAGCTGCCAGATCCTGTGCTATTCTGATTGTGTTTCCACAATATTGAAATTGTTTCTTCCTGGTGGCTTGTAGTATTTTCTCCTTGATCTGGGAATTCTGGAACCTGGCTATAATATTCTTAGGAGTTTTCTTTTTGGGATCTTTTTCAGGAGGTGATTGGTGGATTCTTTCAACCTCTATTTCTCCCTCTGGGTCTAAAACATCAGGGCAATTTTCCTTGAGAATTTCTTTAAGGATGATTTCTAGGTTCTTTCTTTGATCATGGCTTTCAGGTAGTCCAATAATTTTAAATTATCTCTCCTGGGTCTATTTTCTAGGTCAGTGTTTTTCCTATGAGATATCTCACATTGTCTTCTATTCTTTCATTTGTTTGGATCTGTTTAATAGCATCTTGATTTCTCATAAAGTTACTAGCTTCCATTTACTCCAGTCTAATTCTGAAGGAATGAATCCCCTCAGTGAGCTTTTGAGATTCTTTTTTCCATCTGGCAAATTTGGCTTTTTAAGGCATTCTTCTCCTCATTGCCTTTCTGAGCCTCTTTTGCCATTTGAGTTAGTCTATTTTTTAAGGTGTTATTTTCCTCAGTCAGGCTGTTGACTGTCATTTCATACTTTTCTTGCATCTTTATCATTTCTCTTCCCAATTTTCCTCCACTTCTTTTATCTGCTTCTTAAGGTCCTCTATGGCCTGTAGCCAGCTTGTATTTTCAGTTGGGGTTTTTGGTGCAGGAGTTCTGATCTCATAGTCCTCCTCCTGTTCCATGCTTTGATCCTCTTTGCCCCCCAAATAGGAGTCTAATGTTTCATTTTTCTGTTTATTTTGTTTCCTTTGCCTAGGCATGTTGCCACTTAATTACTTGATTTTGGGGCTTGTTGCCACAGTAGGACTCTGCCACCATACAGGAGAGCTTCTGTCCCAAACGTTGGGGTCTTCACAACTTCCGGAGGTTGGGTGGCCTCTGTAAAGCCTCCACCCACTCTGGCAAGTTGGATACCCATCCCAGACCTCCCCCCAAGACCACAATCCAGATCCAAGCAGGTTAAAGCAAGAGCGATTAACCCCCAGACTGATTGCTGGATCTCCCTACAGTTCGCAGACCAGGAGCTGGAGCTGCCACTGACGCTGCAAAATGTCCTCTGTGCTGATTTTCCTCAGCTGCTTTTTGCCCCGAGGGGAGGAAGCTGACACGTTCCCCAAATACTGGTCCCAAAATCCATAGGGCACGAACCTCTCACTTTGTCCTAAGCATATCTGTGCTGATAATTCTGGAATCGCCACAGCGGTTGGTGTTCTGGGGTCCCTCCAACTGGCTGCTGGTTGGGTCGCCCTGGGGCTAAAACCGTGGCTCATGAGGGCCTGAGCTAGGCTCCCACAGTGTTGCGCTATGCTGTGCTGGCTGCTCCCTGTCGGGCTGCTGGGCTGTCCTCAGCGGGAGGTTAGCTTCTCTGTGTCATTCTGTAGGTGCTGGGCCTCCAGAAGTTGTTCAGCATCCACCTTTTAAATTGTTTGGAAGTGGTGTGGGGCAGAGCACCTTGAAAGTGCTGTTTCTACTCTGCCATCTTGGCTCCACCTACCTAATGGTCAGATTTTTTCTTTTGTTTGCTCATTTTCCCAGCCTATTTCTTGATTTTTAACTTTGTTAAAATTGAAGTCTTTGTTCCTAGGGTTGGGGAGGCACTGTCCCAAGCTTCAGGTTTTTCTTGCTGCTGTTTTCAGAGCTAGTTCTGGGATTTTGTAAATTTTTTTTGTGTTTCTGAGGTGATATAATTCAAGGAGAGGTGTGGTCACTGCTCTCCTGGGCTGTGCTCTGGTCTTTACCCAGAAAAAAAGACCTTTTTCCCCTGTGTTTGCTAGCATGCTTTTCTTGGTGCTGGAATTGTGACCAGGTCCCCTGATCTCCTGCAGCTGCAAGTGCTAGTGCTCCTTTCTGTCTTGGAGCTGAGACCAGGGACACTGGTCCCTTATGAGTGATCACAAGCACTCTTCTCCATCATGGAGTTGTGACCAGGGCCACTGCTTCTTTTTGCCCTGGGACTGTGACCTGGAATTCATCTGGGCAATGTAATATGGTCCTGAATCCAGAGCCAGCAAAGCATCTCTTGCAATCTCTTTCTGATTAGTTATCTTACTCCCTTACTGACTGTGGGCTGAGGATTCCTGGAGCTGCTGCCACCACCACTGTTGCAACCATTTCCAAGGCTTGCTATGAAATGGCAGGTGCTGTTCTCCTGAAGAGGGAAGGGTGATAAGGAGGGGGGGAGGGTAAGTGGTTCTGCCAGGGATACCTCTCCTGGCATCCAGTCTGGAAGGAATTCACCAGGCTCAAGCAGACTTTGAAGCCGAAATTGTAAAGTTTATTGTTACGCTGTCGAGAACAGCGGGCTAGATTCTTATGGAACCTGCAAACTCGCAGAGGCCACAGGCATAGTTTTAAGGTGTCAATTATGCTAACTAGGTGAGTAAGGGTGGGATCAGGGAGGAGTTAAGGAGTGGTCAGTGCTCAAAGGACCATACACTTTTAATATCAACTGCGCAGGTGTATTGCCCATGATTCACTGGGAAATAGCTCAAGAGGGGCTAACTAGAGGTGTGGTTTTAGGCCTGAAGAGTGCCCAGTCTGCCTCCCACCAAGGTCATCAGAGACAGTGTGGGTATATAATTGACTAAGGAGTTACCCTATAGATAAGGTATTGAAGAATTTCTGGTGGGGCTGGCCACTCTAAGGGAGATAGCATTTATATAACTTATTGTTTCAAGCAGAGATAAACAGGTCATGAGTTGTTGCTGGGCAGAGTGCTGGAAGGGGGAAGGGGAAGAGTCAATGCTCTGAGGCTGGGGGGGTGGAAATGTGATCTTACAGACTGCTTTTACAAATTGATTTTACAGACATAGATCCCAAAGCACCCCATTTACAAACTGATGTTACAGATTGATACTACAGACATGTATATGTATCACAAGGACCCCATCACTCCTAGCCAACTACCACCCTGGTGAGACAGACCTTTCTTGCCAACCTCCTGAGTTGTTTTGGAAAATTCTTTCACTCCAACCTTTTGTTGTCCCTGACACTCCAGAATTTCAATTTGAGAAATTATTTTAAAGTTGTTTGGAGGGGAATTTGGGAGAGTTAAGATGAGTTCCTGCTCCTACTCTATTATATTTGCTCCACACCAATGGAATATCTCACTCCCAGTGGGAGAGCTCATTGAGTCTGAGTATTGCTTGTTATATTATAACCTGTATAACTTCCCTGATTTCTGTTTGCTGTGGGCTTAAATAAATTGGTTAATTTGCTGTTTACTATGTGTCTGTGTAATTGGCATTTGGTGGGAAGAAAGTCAAACTTTTGGATATATAGTTTAGAGCACTCTTTCTCTGTTAAACGATAGTGATGAGGAGTATAAGTTGAACCTAAAAATTTATTTCCTAGACTAACACCATTTAGGGAAGCATATAGATATCATTTTAGCTCATCATCCCTCCTCTGAGGAGAGCAGCCACATGGCCACAATCTTATGTTCCTTTCTCTCTGTCTCTGTCTCTCTCAGTCTCTCTGTCTCTCTCTCTGTCTCTGTCTCTCTTTCTCTCTTTTGTTATTGTTCAATTGTTTTAGTCATGTCTCACCATTAGTGATTGTGACCCCATTTGGGGTTTTCTTGGCAAAGATAGCAAAGTGGTTTGCCATTTCTTTCTTGAGCTCATTTTATAGATGAGGAAAATGAGGCAAACCAGGGTTAAATGACTTGTCCAGGGTAATGTACTCCAGACCTGGCACTCTATCAACTTTGCCATCTAGGTGCCCCTACCTGCTCCTACCTTGACTGGAGTTAAAACCTCCCTTTAGGAAGGGTGGGTGGAGGAGACTTTAGGGATATCTATTCATACCTCCTTGTGAACCATATCTAGATAGACCCATGTGTACACATATAACCTATATGGCCAACACATACCTGAAGATATCTTTAATTGGAGTGCCTAAGAAGAATATAGAAACATAGAGGAATGGCTGAAGGGTATGAACATCAGATGAACCTCACACTTATCTGAACTGGAGAAAGGAGGATTGAAAACATATACAAACACACTTATTTCCTGATAAATAGTTTAGGCAAGATTAGAGAGAGGATGGGTTAAGACAGATGATAATACCACATAGGAAACAGTCACAAAACAAAACAAACTTCCTGAATCTGAATGTGGAAGATTCAAAAGGACAAAACAACAACAACATCATCAACAACAACAACAAATAAAAGAACTAGAAGCCCATGAATTGAGGCTGAACAATTGTGGTATAAGAATGGGTTAGTATTGCACCAAAATGAATTATGAAAGAGACTATATCAGAGAATCCTAACAAGTAGGAACTGATGTGGAGTGAACAAAAACAGGTGAATAATTTATACAATCAACACCAACATTATAAAGACAAGTAACTTTGAAAGACTTAAGTATTCTGATCAAAGAAATAGCTATCTACTCCAGAGGACCAATGATGAAGCATGTTGTCCACTTCTTGACAAAAAAGTGATGGGCTCAAGGTATAGAAGGAGACATGCATTTTTGACAAGTCTGTTGTGTAAATCTGTTTTTATTGTACTGTGCTAATTTATTTCAAGTTTTGTTCTTTCTGTTTTTAGTATTTAGTTTTTGTGTTCATTTTCAAAGGGGACCATGGTATCTGGGAGATAAAGACATGACTTTCAGTTGACTCTGATTTGAGGAAAGGAGGGCTGTGCAAGGTCACCAGCCTCACTTTCTCCTTCAGAGCCATCTGGGTCCAGTGGCCAGATAGTCATCAGGATGACTGGAGATGGTTGAGGATGCAATGAGAGACCCTGCCTCTTTTAGGCTCTTTTTAGGCTTCTCAGGTTCTCACTTTGAGTGAGGTAATGCCCATTCAGTGAAAGTGGAGGGTTAAGGAAGAGCAGCAGGTGGTTCTGATCACATACAATTCTCTTTTTTGTGTTCTACTTTGCATATGGAAATGCTAGTTATTTTTTGGTGTGTGTCAAGTTCAGAATATTTTAGAGTTTAAAAATAAAGAGGACAAAATACATTAATTGAAAAAAAAAACCACTCGATATTATCAGTAGTGCTTCAGATCCACAGCGCCCCCACCCAAGAAGGGAGGGGAATGTCTTCTTGTATTCTTGTATCTCTTCTTTGGGACCAAGGTTGATCGTAATTTAACAGCATTCAGTTTAAATTATTTTTTTATTTCTATTTCACATATACACACACATTCATAATGTAAAATTCTGACTCTACTTAGTTTACTTGCTATCAATCCATGTGCCTTCCCATGCTTGTGAGGTGTATTGTCAATTTTTCTTTGGGGTACAGATTGGATATTATATAGTTCTCAATTTTTCCCTCTTTCCATTTGCCCTGCTATAGCCATATTTATTTCCTGATTTGTCTTCCTTCAATCAGAATCAGTTTGCTTAATTCTTCTCAAACTTAGTTGCATTTTTCAAATTTATAACTTTTTTATGGCATTATAATATGCAAGAGTATCCTGGACCTGGAATCCTGCTTCTGAAACTTTGTGACTGTGTGACTTTGAGTAAATCACTTTACTTCTCTGAATTTCAGCTTCCTTATCTATAAAATGAGGGTGTTGGACAAGATAACTCCTTGATATCCCATCTAGCTCTAAAGCTAAGGTCCTGTGATCCTATGTTTAGGATTGGTTTATCCATTTCCAATTTGTTTTGCCATTTCATGTTTCAGATTTGTCTAGTCTTTAACCAAATTGTCTAGCCATTTCCCAATCAATGGACATCTGCTTTGTTTGCTACCACAAAAATGCTGTTATGATTGTCTAGTTCATATGGAATCTTTTTATCCTTCATCTCCTTGGGGTTTATGGCCAGGGCACTGCATTTGATCTTTATAGCCATGAGGTAGGTATAATTGGGTTGGTTGAGATGACCTCCGAGGTGGATAAGATGACCTCCTAGCTCTAGAACCCACTATCATTTGTGTATCTGAATGCCCATTGAGGATAGGCTTCCTCAGATATGAGAATATTAAGATGTTTAGTCTCCATGCAGGGAATCCAGGACATGACTGGTCACTGGCTGTGGTCAAAAGAACTCTATGGTATAGGCTGTGGTGGCAATATGTTATCCTGGTTCAGGCAGGACAGTCTACAGTGGTAAAATTTCAGTTCATAAGGAGCCAGAAAGAAGAGGTGGGCCATTTGGGTTAAAAGGATCAGTTATCAGGGCAACTAGCATGAGATATCAAGCAAATTGGGCAGCTAGGTGGTGCAGTGGCTAGAGCTCCAGGCCTGGAGTCAGGAAGACCTGAGTTAAAATCAGACCTCAGACACTCACTGGGACCCTGAGCAAATCACTTAACCCTGCTTGCCTCAGCTTCCTTATCTGTAAAATGAGCTGGAGAAGCAAATGCAAACCACTCCAGTATCTCTGCCAAGAAAAGCCCAACTGGGGTCACCACTGTAACTGAATAACTGGACAACAACAACAAATGAAGCAGACTTTTACAAGTCAAGGGGTGTATTCAGGGTTCAGAAGAACACATCAATAATATGGCAGTCATGGAATTCAAGGTGGAAATGAAATATGGCTCAATGTCAGACAAGAGTGTGACAAACAGGGATCTCATTCACTTTGTAGCTCTGCTCTTGACTTTCTTGACACCAAAATTATGCCTCATCCTGGGCCTTCCCTCAGCACTTGAGACCTCCTCCCTCTAGAATGTGCTAGAACAAGCTACCCTATTGGCCTCCTCACCTGGAAATATTCCTATTCCAGCTCTGCCCTCTTCTCGGGCTGGTGAGTTCCTCCTGATGCCTCTGTTTTGTGAAGAGGCCCAGGCAGCCTTCATTCCCTTTCTGGCTCTGCTCCTGACTTTCTGGACTTCAGAACCATCTCCTTGTGTGGGGTACAGGGACCCCAAAAATTCCCTACCCCAGAATGAAAAGTCAGAGGTGTCTTGAGGTAAGAACAGGGAGTTTTTATTTAGTTCTCGTGAGAAGAGGGCATCACTTCTACCAGAACGGACCAGTGGAGAGATTATATATGCTGGCATAAACAAATTCCCTTCCACCAGGATCCCTCATTCCCATTGATTGGTCGGGAGGCAGGTTTGCAACCTAGGTGTGAAAATAGACAAAGAACAAGAAGACAGCCCACCTCATTCCCCTTGGGTGGGAGGTGGGCTTACAGTCTAGGATGAAAAGGACAAAGAACAGAGAAGCTCCCCACTATCCCTTACTCCCATTGGCTGGACAAAGACCAGAGAAGTGGGGTATAGCCAGTCCAAAAGGACATGCCTGTGTTCGCAAACGCTAAGACAAGGAAAGGGGAGGGTCCTAGGAGACTTCCAAAGGGCTTAGTGCTGTTGTGGCAGCAAGGGAGGGGGAAGGGTACTGAGCTGTGTAATTTCATGGGAAACCCAGGACTCAGGTCTCTCCAGTCTCACAAAAGGTCTGCCTCTGGTTTTCAATGTAACCTCTCTTTCCTCTGTCTGAGGAGTTTTCACAGAGAGTGCAGGGAGTGTATCCATCTCATCCTCATAGGCATCTCCATCCCCACCCCTTTACAATTCCCTTTTGTTTGGCCCTATCGGAATGCAAGCTCCCCAGAGGCAGGGACTGCCTTTTTTTTGTTGTTGTTTTTGTTTTTGTTTTGCATGCATGCATGCATTTGTATCCACAATGCTTAGCTCAGTGTTTGGCACATAGTAATTATTGCCAAATACTGCTATGATTGCCTTGTCCAATGTCCAGTCAGACTTGAGTTTGCACAAAGAACTTGCCTGCAATTTGCTCTAAAAACACAGCATTTTGATATCCTTTTGAGCTCTAGCATCCTATTATAATAATCCTGCTTTCTTTGCACTCAGTATGAAGGTAAGCTGTGGACAATTCCTGGCTGCCACTGGCATTTCCTACACAAAAAACAATATAGCAGCCAATGGGCCTACATGCCAATGAACCAGTCACATAAAGGTATCAAGGCAATAAACAATGCAGGAGGTCTCTGGGGAGGCCTGTCCTCCTCTCTTAATTGAATGATAGGAAACACACAGCCTGAACCAGGGGAACCATGGAGTCTTGTATTAACCTAGGTTGCTTTTGCAAGAAGCCTAGTAATAATCCTGGGACCTATACATTACCAGCCTGGGGTGGTGGGGGGCGGCGGCGGTGTCTACCACTGATTGCAGTTCTGGGGGCAAGCACAGGCAAGGTAATCAAGACAGCACTGAATGGCATTCAGCGCTAGTGATTGTTTTTGAAGTCTTAATGATACCTCTTGCTTTATGTCATATTCATTTCAAATAAACTCATTCATTGGGAATTTGCTTGTAACAAAGATAAAAAAAGGAAGAAAAGCCAATTCATATACACATTAATAAGACCATACCCTCCAGTACTGCCAGGTGAAATATTGAAAGGGAGTGTTCGAGTGGGGCTCAGGACAGTGCCTTGAGAATGAGTTTTGCAGTTAGCTATGAGCCCCTGGTGGTACATGGATTTGACCTGTTTGCTCTTGCATGGGAATTGCATGACTCTTTGTGTGTTCTGTCCATAAGGGACTAATCTTATCTGTATGTCCCTTGAGGTATTGGAAATCTCTGAGAAGTTCCCAGTTGTCTTATCTGTAAGGGACCTGAGTGAACAACCTAGAAAATGTCCTGGGGTTTCGTAATTACTCAGGCATGGTTTAGGGTTTAAATGACTAGTCTCAGCTGAGGAATTTCCATCCTTCACATCTAGGTGATCAAGTATGAGATACTTGGGAAGCCAAATCATCCATTGGAAGGTTGATGGATGGATGAACAAGAACAAAGGAGCCAGATGTTTTTGAAGGACCTCTCTGCAGCGACATTTCATGGTACGATGGAAAGAGCAATAGACTTGAAATTAGAGGGCCTGGGTTCAAATCCTGCCAAATTTCTGAGCCTCAGTTTTCTCGTATGTAAAATGAGGGAGTTGGACTAGGGCCTTCTAAAATCTCTTCCAACTCTAAACTTCTAAACTCAGTCTAAACTCTAAAAATGGTCTTATTACTTTTAAGCCTTATTCAATACCCCAGTCCTCTAATTCACATCCCTTCCTGTAACACTTTATTCTAAAAGATGCCATCACTTTCTGTGTAATGACAGATGATTAGGGCCATCAGGCATGCTTCCCCTGCCTTCCCTACCACCCATTTATCTCCTGAGTTATTCTTATCACTTCTTATTTCTAACAAATGTGAGTTCCTCTTCTTACCTAATGCTAACCTTGACCTCTTGGCCTCATTCTTCCATCCACCTCTAGGGTCTCATTTTCTCACGTGCTCTGCTAATTCTCTCCAATCTTTAAATACTCCCTCCTCATTGATTTCTCTCCTTCTGCCTTCAAACATGCTCACATCCAAACAGGTTAAAAACCAAGCCAAAACAAGACAAAATATATATCCTTCGCTTGACCCAACTTTTTCTATAGCTAGTCATCTCTAACTTTTTACTACCCCACTTCTCTAATGAGCAGTTGACCTTGTATTTCTAGTGAAGAAAACCAAAGGTTGACTTCCAGCTCTAACTAGATGTAATATAACCTTGAATTCTAACACCAACTAGATGTAATATGACCTTGAACAAGTTTTCTCCCTCCCTGGGCCTTGTTTTCCTCATCTGTTAGATTGGGCCTGAGCACGTAAAGGTCTTGCATTCTATGCAGCCCATGCCCTATGCCCAGCAGTGGGTCATCCTCCAGAATCCCTTCATCTCCATTCCATGTTTCCCAGAATCTCACCCCAATCAGGAAGCATTCCTGGTTGTTTGCACCTGTCTACAATGGCAAGAAGTGCCAGATGTGTTTGGTACAGCTGGATTGGGGATCAGATACAGGGTAGGGCCAAATAACGCGAACCTTGCAGTTGTCGCAGGCAGTAAATTATATGGAATTCTGATCAGTTGTGGAAACAAGCATAAAAACACCAGTTCCTAGCAGTCATTTCCCCAGCACCAAGCAGATGTTTATTTCCAAAGCTCCGATCTGTGTGGCTTCATCTCCTCTAATTGGCTTATGCTGTGCGGCATCAACTGCCGTGCAAGTGATGTTCTGTAATGAATGAGAAATGTCAGGGAATACACCTTTGTGAATTGGCAACCTGCCCACTGCTAGGCTCTATAGCATACAAATCAAGCCTGAAATATCATCGGCAGGCTCTGATAACTTGTCCACATTATCTGCAAACTTGTGGATAAATACACCAGGGCGCTGAAAGTCCAAATTCAATTTTGCCAGTTCATCACTTTTTTTTAGTGTCCTGTAGCATTCTCTTGGTAACAATGTAAAACCCAGCAGTATACATTAGACTGTTAAAAGTCTTCCCTATGGCATTATATATCCAGATAGTCTCTGCTGCTTGCATGATCCCCGAAGGAAATAAACGTTACATCACACTGGTACATTTTACCCTAGAATTCCTTTTGCCTCCATCAGTAAAACTTGATTTAAGATGTAAATAGCATGCTGAGATAATGCCCCTCTTAGTAGGGTATTGTCAGAATCTGGGTTTTAACTTCATTTCAGGAGGAGAATAATTTTAAATAATGTGAGCTCTGCTGTATAATCTCTTCTGTTTTCATACTCCATTATCTCATTCCTTATCTTCTCCGGATAGAGGGCTCTGCCAATTAAAGCATTCTTCTTCTTTTCTTTTCTCTCTCTGCAATGGTAATAATTCCACTGAATCTCAAATCTGTTTTTATATTTGTAAAGACAACATGAACTAGTGAAGACAGTCTATACTGGAGGGAAGAAGTCCTGTCTCTGACACATAAAGTCTCCGTGACAGTATGCAAAATTACTTGCCCTCTCTTATTTGCTTCTCCAGACACTCAATACCCTAAGTTGCTGAGGAGCTGGTGATTTGCATCAGTGGCTTTTCCATACTGGGAATCCCCCATACTGATGAAGTTATCAATCCCAACCCCAATCAGAAAACCTCCCACCTCCTCTTCCTCATTAACATGGCTAACATTTACATAGTAAAGTGTTATATAAAACTTGCAAAGTACTTTACAGGTGTTAATCTCATTTATCCCCATAAAACCCTATGAGGTAGGTGCTATTATTATCCCTGTTTTAGAATTTAGAGTTAGGACAGATCTAGTTCAACTCTCTCATTTTAAAAATTGAGGAAACTGAGGCTCAGAGAGGTAAATTGACCTGCTTCAGGTTTTGTTGTTGTTCTGGTATAGTCATATTTCAGTCATGCCCAACTCTTTGTGACCCATTTAGGGTTTTCTTGGCAAAGGTACCAGAGTGGTTTGCCATTTCCTTCTCCATCTTCCTTTAAAGATGATGAAGCAGAGGCAAATAGAGTTAAGTGACTTGTCCATGGTCACATAGCTAGTAAGTGTCTGAGGTCAGATTTGAACTCTGGTCCTCCTGACTCACTACATCAGGATTTGAATCCAGGTTCTCTGACTACAAATCCATCTTTTGAATGTATTCCTGAAATAAGTGATAACCAAGATTCAATGCAGCAGCAAGGACTTGCCTTAATTAAAGTGGGATCACCAGTTAAGAATATCTAGATGGGCAGATTCCCACTAGGAATCCTTTGGGTCCTTACTCCTTTTCCTCCTAATATATCTCCCTGCCTGAAGTCTCTCCTCTCTCCAATCTATCTTCCATACTGTCGCCAAATGATTTTCCTAAAGCATGGATGTGACCATGTCATTTCCCTACTCAATAAAGTCCAATGGCTCCCTATTTTACCTTTAGGATAAAATATAAACTCCTCTATTTGACATTTAAAATTCTTATACCCTGGGGGCAGCTAGGTGGTGCAGTGAATAGAGCACTGGCCCTGGAGTCAGGAGGACCTGAGTTCAAATCCAGCCTCAGACACTTAACACAAAAACTAGCCATGTGACCTTGGGCAAGTCACTTAACCCCAATTGCCCTCCCCCCAAAAAAAGCAAAAAAAAATTTCTTACACCCCAGACCTAATGTGCTTTTTAAAAAAAGCCTTATTACATATTACCTCTCTTCCTGTGCTGGTCTAGGCTTCTCTTCTTGCCATTCCTCACATAGGATATTAGATCTCCTATCTATGTTCCTTTGCACTGGTTCTCTTCTAGGCCTGGAATGAACTCTCTTTTCACCTTGACTTCTTAGAATTCTCAGTTTTCTTCAACGAGTCAGGCTAAACATGTTTTCCATATGAATAACCTAATAATTAGAGCTATCCAAGACTGGAATGGGCCTCCTCAATAGGTAGTGGGTTGCTTTTCCTTGGAGGTCTTCAAGTAGAACCTGAATGACCCCTGAATGGGTGATCCAGAGTATTCCTCCATAAACAAATTGGACTGGAAGGCTACTGAGGTCCCTTTTATCTCCCAAATTTTGCAGAGATTTTACTGCTACTTTCAGCTTTTAGTGCCTTATCCTGAAATATTGGTGGTGTCTAGAATGATTGCAGTGATAACTAAATTGTACCCTGCCCTAGTCAGACCACATCTAGAATGCTGCATTCATTTCTGAGAGAGATCCATTTTAGGACAGACATTGACAAATTGGAACAACTGCGGCACCTGCAGAAGAGGGAACAGGTGGGTGAAGAGACTTGAAACCATGCCATGTAAGGATCAGTTGAAGAAACTAGGTATTCTTAGCTGGAAATGACTTAAACTGGCCACCATAGCTATAGTCAAGCATTTGAATGGCTGTCTTCTTGACCAAGTAGATATGCCTAGGGACAAAGAGTAGAAAAAGCAAAGAGGAAGCTTTAGGACTGATAACAAGGAGCATTTCCTAAAATGTTATAGATGGGATTTGAACCAAGAGCTATCTAAAGGTGAAATGGGTTACCTCCCTTAGGATCATAGATTTGGAACTGGAAAGGACCCAGAAAAGATCTAGTCCAACTTTCTCATTTTACAAATGAGGATATCAAGGCGCAAAGAGTATGAATGACTTGTCCAAAGTCATCTGGGTAGTAAATTGCAGAGTTGGGATAGAAGAGGCAGTTTTCCATGAGGAGTGTTTAAGCAAAGGCTAGATGAATTTTTGTGAGAGATATTGCAGAACGTGTTCTCATATGAGTGAATAAAATCACCTCAGGTCTCTTCTAGCTTTGAAATTTTGTGATGTCCAAAGAGGTTAATGTGACTTGCTTAAGGACACCCAGCTAATCAGTGGCCATCAAGGCTTCACATCACATGGTTACTTCTTTTATCATTTCTTTGTGTGTATTCAATCCTATGATACTTCCCCCTTAGGAGTCCTAGCAAACAACATTGAGGCGTGATCATTTCTTTGCAGGAAAGAATCTGAGAGCTAGTTTCTGAGGAATCAGAATATTATCAACTTTATGTATCTCTATGTGGAGATTCCAGGGTCCTGGGAGAATTGCTTGTGGTGATACTAGCAGGAAGAGGCAAGATGATTCAACAGAGGAGAAGAATCTGTAAAATCCAAAATTATAGCTCCACAAGCATTATACAAACCAAAAGACCTTCAACTCTGCTGTAGTCTATAGGGCAAGCTTAAACAAATTAGCTTTAATTCTATAAATCAAACTATTAATGTAGGAACCAAAGTTTCTAACTTTCAAGTGAAGAAAAACAAAAGGTAAAGAGAAGGCAGCATGTTACTAAAGGATATTGATGCCCAATCTCCAGTTTAGAATCATATCAATGAGGGCATTGAAAATTGACTTCAAGGGATCTTTTGAAAAGGGTCAAAGAGGGACATAGTATTTAGAGCTTGAAGGTACATTGGAGGTCATTCAAATCAACCTCTTTATTTAACAGATGAGGGATCTGTGACCTAAAGTAGTTTGTAAAGGGATCTGTCCAAAGTTATATAGGTGCTGACAGAGACAGGATTCTAAATCATATCTCCTTTAGCCTTTTGTTTTGAAAATAAGCTGAGAAAATTGGACCAGGATACTTCCTGGGTCATATAGTAAGCACTTAATAAATATTCTTTAATTTGTTTCATTCATTCATTCATTCATTCATTCATTTAGCTGTACTTTTCTTTTACTTATGGTATAAGATGGTATAGGGGAAGAAGCCCAGGTAGTCAGTACCCTCTGAGGCAGCATGGTATAATGGGAAGAACAAAGGTTTTGGAGGCAGAAGACAGGTTCAAATCTGACCTCTGATGGTTATTGCCTGTATGGCATTAGGTGGGTCATTTTACTTCTCTGTGTCACTGTTTCCTTATCTGTAAAATGAAGGAGTTGGGTCAGGTGACTTCTGAGCCCTCTTCCAGCTAAGTCTATGAGTCAATGATCCTTCCTCTTTCTTTACTCTTTCCTCCCTTCTTTTCCCTTGAGTTTATGTGGGATAAATCTCAGCTTGAGGAGTGCATGGCAGCTGAGAAGCCCAAGGAAACCTGGGGTCCCCACTGCTGCTGGATGGTGCTATGGACTTCTTTCAAGTTACTGATAGTGAATTAGAAATGTCCATGAGTAGGAAGAAGAAAGTGTCCTTCTGCACATAAGGGGTAAGATGTTGCTGTGAATACTAAACAAATAGCACAGGGGAATTGCTAGGAGCAGTGGCAGTCTGGTGCTTAAGATTTGTTGAACCCTGTCATAGGGCCATTCAGAAAGCGTCCCCTTGATTTGACCCATATTTTTCATGTTAATCTTGTCTATAGTTTCGCTTCTTCAGGTTGCCACCAGTTCTTCTAGCTCCTAGCAGTGAATGTAATTCATAGGCAAATATATATAGAGAGATAGACTTTGATGTGCATATATATGCACATCTAAATCTATCAATAGCCATACACACACACACATACACACATACACGTATGAATATATATTTTCCCCCATCAGCCTGAAATGCTTAAAAGCTTTTTGATACTAAACCATCTGCTGTAGAAATCTCCCACAAGGTTTCAAATGCCAAAGCTTTTTCCCAGGAGCAATTTTCTTTATTATTTTGGGTAAATGAATGCATTATATTTCTTCCTGGAAAAAAAAAACAACCCCCCAACTTTCCTGTTTTAAAAGTATAGTTGTGCCTGTGGACCAGAAGAAGCTTCTGCTGTTTTAAAAGAATAGTTTTAATGGCCCTACATCACTGGGTCCCTTTCTGCTGTATCACTAATAGGCCTCTTTTGTAGCCTGGATTTAGAGGTGGAAACCTCTTGAGAATAGGACTGTGCCTGACCCTTTATGTATCTCTCATATTGCCTCCCTGGGAGTAGAGATTCTAGGGATCCATAGTAGTGGGGTTAGTTGTAAACCAAAATTCTCCTCCTTCTCTGCCTCTTCATTCCTTCCTCATGACTGGCACTTAATTGAACAGTATTTCCAGGGAGCTTACAATCTAATCAGGAAGAAAGATAATATATCATAGACTAGTAGATTCAGGATCATAGACAGGAGTGTTCCATTAAATATTAAAAATTTTGGTCCAAAAATGTATATACAACATACTTCTAAGTTTAATTTGTTTTTATCAATATTTTCTCCATCACTTTCTTAAGTCTAGACAGTCAACAAAATAAATCAAGTCCTGATTTGTAGCTTCTTTTGACTTCTAAGGTGTCACATTGAAAATTCAATAATTACCTCTCTCCAGCTGACTCTAAAACTTCCTGATCATAGATTTAGAGTTGGAAGGGACCTCAGAGGCCATCTAATTCAACCTTCTTATTTGACAGATGAGGAAACTGAGGACCAAGGAGATGAAGTGATCTGCACAAAGTTACAAAAGTCTTCTGACTACAAATCCAATGTACTTTCCACCATACCACACTGTTTCCCAAATCATATTAGTCTGAATACAGATTACCCATTTCCTCTACATCTGGTTTATATTAAACCTAAGTGCAGCCAATAATCAGTGTTATTTTTCAGTGAATATCTATGAAATTTCTCTTTTCCAAGACCTCTCATTTGGAGAGTGTGGCCTATAGTCAGACTGATATGGCATTCACAAATGAGAACATGAGACAATATATGCTCAATTCCAAATGTTGTTCATTTTTCATTTTCAGAGGACCAATGATGTCCCGGGCTGATGTCTTGACTTGTGTATGAATTGGCTTTAAGTGAGGCAGAGTTACATAAAGTCAACAGCATCCCTCTCTCTTCCAGAGTCAGTGAAGTCCAGTGACCAGGCAAAAGTCAAGATGACTATCAATGGCCCAGGATGCAGTGGATGAGCTTGACATCTTCAGTGTCTGACCACTCTCTAAGTGCTCCACAGTGGGGGATGTCTACCCCAAGTAGGTAAAGATTTCTGGCAGAACGGGCTGTTGAGAACAATCTGTTCCAATGACCATTTCCAAGTACAGTATGCAATAAATATTATGAATTCAATGGAGGAACATCACCAAGAGTTAGGCTTTTGAAGGGTGTTGGAGATTTGTGAGAGGATATGCCCTGAATTGATATTTGATGGAAGGTAGTATTCATATAAATGGAAAAGAGGGTAGGGAAGACAATCCACATGGGTGGGTGATTATGAAAGAAGACATGGAGATGAGCATTGCCTTTCATGATAGGAGAATGGTGAGAGCTCCTATTGGAATATAGTGGAAGATATGTGAAACAGCCAAACTCAGACAGAGGACTATATTTCCTGGTGTGCTCAGGCTCAAAGTATGAATATATATTGGGAGAATGAGAACTCCACTACCTGTGAGGTGTATGTAGCATTGACTCAGGTTGATTGTAATGATGGAAGTGAAGAAGGAAAGCAACAAGATGAAAGATTAATGGGGGTCTCTGCAGGGCCAAGGCTCATTTGGCAAGGAGACAAATTGGGAGCTGAAAGAGTGCTAGAAGTGGCTTGGCAAGAGATTAGTGTCTGAGACAAGGCATGTCAAGACATATATGGACAAAGGGATTGTCTGGGAGAGTGACAATGAGTAATATAAACTAGCAGGGGACTTTTCAAAGTTTCTCACTCTGAAGGCTCCAACCTCTTTATTCCAGTCTTAGAAAAAAAAGGTCTTCTTATCAAAGTCATAAATATCAAGGGCTCATTTCCCAAACTACTTTGGGGAGAGGAGGACTCATTTGGAAACATGAGGTGATATGGCTTCTTGGGTCTGTTATTCATTTTCATCTCGATTAATTGTTTTGCTGTTTGAATGCTATTCCTTGCCTGAACCTGTAAGATACCACTGAAAATTCCCCAGTGATCTCAACCTGAGCCTTTCAGGGTCCTGGGCTGATGGGAGCATGAGCATACATTAGGTTGGACAGGGAGATAGGGACCAAATTGTGAAAACACTTGAATGTCAAGTGAGAGTTTGGATTTTATCCTGTAGGTAGATGGGAAGCCATCAAAGGCTTTTGAGTAGGACTATTAGTAGGGTCATAGGACCATTAATCTAGAGACTTGGGAAGCCATTTAGTCTAAAATCTTAATTTTACAGATGATGTAACTCAGACCCAGGGAGATTATGTGAAAAATATACTTTTATAGTGTCATAAATTTAGAATTGGAAGGGTCTTAACAATTATCTGGTCCAACCTAGACACATGAACTCCCCCCCCCATATCTAAAATGTTCTCTGTCCTTATCTTTATCTCTATCCTTTTGTGGCTCATTAACTTGTCACCTGCTACATATGATTTTTTTCTATCCCACAAATTGTTAGCACTCCCTTCTTTCCCAACTCTGTGAAATTATCTTGCAATTACTTCAAATATAGAACACATGCTCTGTTATCTCACCTCACACTCACACTGATAAACTGGGGTCTCAGAATGGTGGCGACTACATTTCCCCTAAGGGTCCTAGGGGTAGTCCTATGGGGTTAGGGATATTTCTGCAATACTCATGGAACCTCACTGGTGTGCTTATAGGTGGCCATGAATATGGCCTGACTATCAATTCCTTCCTAGCCCACCTCAGAAAGAAAAAAGTCTGTGACATATTCTCCCAACCAGTACATACAAAACCCAAGAGGACAAATGGGAAAAGGGTCACTGACCATCCTTTTGCTGGAGGCCTCAAGATATTCTCCTTAGTTATTCTGTGGATTTTTCTTCTTTGTTTTTTTATAGAACCTTCAATAGGCATCCTCTCTGTCCTTGGCTCCCAATACAGAAATGCTCTCAACAATTTGGGGGATGCTCTTTGGTTACAACAGGAACATGGGAAATAAAAATCCTCCCAACACTTTGAAGCTCTCAGCACCTTGGCCTCCCCATCTCCAACATCAATTCCTCCTCAGGGAGTTAGCTTGACCATTTCTCCTCTCTGCTTCTTTGAATCTCTCTGGTTCTGAACTAGCTCCCTGGTTTTTAGAATGATCCCACTGGATGTTACCATGTTTTCACAGCTAACCCTCTCTGGGAAGCATCACTTCAGTCTGGAAAGGACTTTTTCTGCATTTAGGCTAAAGCAGATGATTGATTTATTGAGACATGTTTTTACCTGGTAAAGGTGTCAGGGTCTAAATAATTTGTTGTTGTTGTTGTTGTTGTTAGGCTGTTCAGGTGTGTCTGAGCCTTGGTGACCCTATGGACCATAGCATGCTAGGCCCTTCTATCTTCCCTTATGTCTTAAAGTCTAAGTTCATGTTTGTTGTTTCCATGATACCTTCTATCCCCCTCACCCTCTGTTGTCTGCTTTTCCTTTCGCCTTCAATCTTTCCCAACATCAGGGTCTTTTCCAATGAGTCCTGTCTTCTCATTATTCTCATTTAAGCTTCGTCTCCAATATCTGACCTCCAATGAATAGTCTGAATTAATTTCTTTAAGTATTAACTGGTTTGACCTCCTTGATAACCAAGGGACTCTCAAACGTCTTCTCCAGCACGACAATTCAAAAGCATTGATTCTACAGTGCTCAGCTTTCTTATAGTTATATGTTGCAACTGGAAAAATCATAGCTTTGACTAAACAGATCTTTTTCAGCAAGGAGATGTCTCTGCTCTTTAGTATGCTGTCCAGCTTTCCTCCTAAGGAGCAAGCGTCTCTTAATTTCATGGCTGTAGTTGCCATCTGCAGTGATCTTTGAGCCCAAGAATATAAGATCTGACACTGCTTCCATTTCTTCTCCCTGTATTTGCCAGGAAGGGATGGGACCGCTTGCTAAGATTTTATTTTTTTGATGGTAAGCTTCAAGACAGTTTTTACACCCTTTTCTTTCACCCTCATGAAGAGGCTTCTTACTTCCTCTTCTCTTTCAGCTATCAGAGTGGTAGCAGCTGCATGTCTGAGATTGTTGATGTTTCCACCTGGCAACTTTAATTCCAGCTTTCACTTCATCTAACCTGGCATTTTGCATGATGTGCTCTGCTGCATTATAAGCTAAATAAATAAGTACTTTAAATGGGGTGTGGGTGATTTAGTTGATTTACTCAATAGAGTCCCACCTTCACAAATACATTTTATGTATTTGTAGGTGTTATATCCCCTAGTAGAATATAAGCTCATTGAGGGCAGGAACTGTTTTCACTTTCATCTTTTCATCTCTAGCACCTAGTACAGTGCCTGGCCCATTGTAGTTGCCACCATGCTTGTTAAATTGAATTGAGTAAAAGCACCTCATTTTACAGATGAGAAAACTGGGCCTTAGAGAGAAAAATATGATTTATTTAAGGTCACAGAGGTAGTAAACAGTAGTGATCCTCCTGATCTATATCTGGCCACTGGTCCCACATGTCTCAGGGGGAGAAAATGAGGCTGGTGACTTTATATAGCCCTGCCTCACTTAAGTCCAATTCACTTGTATATCTTGGCATCACCTTTCTGATGTCAGGGTCCTTTTCAAGAATGAAGGACAAACAACAACAACAGTAATTTCCTAGTAGTAGGAAATCACAGAGCCAGTAATTAAGTGAGGCTTTGTGGCACCAACAGCAGCTAGGTCGCAAAGTGGGTAGAACACTGGGTTTGGAATCAGGTAGACAGGACTCATTTTCATGAGTTCAAATCCAACCTCACACACTTACTAGCTGTGTGACCTTGGGCAAATCACCCAATCCAATTTGCCTCAGTTTCTCATCTATAAAATAAACTGAAGAAGAAAATGGCAAACCACTCCAGTATCTTTGCCAAGATCCAAATGGGGTCATGGAGAGTCAGATACAACTTGAAGAATGACTTAAAATCTGGCACCAAATTCAATGCCCTTTCTATGCTGTTATTAGTCTGACTATGGCATGTAGGATGTGTGCCCCATTGCATATTATGTACACAGCATTAATGGAATTACCTGGCATATATTGACAGGGTCCATGAAATTGTCTGTCCAATTTCTTCAGCTATTACACCTGTTAGAATGGAGCTTTCATCAGTATTGTTTTGCTTTTCAAAGCATCCCAAATCCGGTTCAGTGTTGAATAAGATCCCTTATGTAATCCATTTTTAAGACCAAAGCTATTGTGTAAGGCCTGATTCCCACATAACCTCAGGGCTTGTTCTAAAATAGGATTAGCAAAAGCTCAAACTAGAGCCTTGCACACTCTTCTAATTTATTTCCGTTCCATGTCTAACACCTGAAAATAGCACAGCTGAAGTGATGGCTGCATCTGAGCTCTTAGTGAATGGGAATGTTGGGCCCCAGTCAGGCTTCCCCTCCAAGTGGGAGTGGGGACAGAGTGGGGCAAGGAGCACCTCAGACATGGTTTGGATGGGCAAGGCATCTGCTTCTGAAAAGGCACACTCATAACGCTATGAGCTAGAATAGAAACTGACTGAGGGCAGGAATCCTTTTATTTATTTTTGTATACTCCCAGTAGAGCTATAAGAACATTTCTACCTACCTACCTGCCTGCCTGAGTGCCTGCCCACCTGACTGCCTACTTGTCTGTATGTCTCTTTGCTTTCTCTCTCTCCTCTGTCTCTCTCCTCTGTCTCTTTGTCTCTGTTTCTCTCTTCCCTCTGTCTCCATGTCTCCCTGTCTCTCTTCCCTCTGTCTCTCTGTCTCTGTCTTCTCTCTCAATCTTCTGCTTTCTCTCTCCCTCTCTCTGTCTCTCTATGTCTGTCTATCTGTCTCTAATGAATGAATCAAATTCCCTTAATTTTTTGAAATGTAGATATATTCAGCATGGGGACAGTTTGGAGCATTTCAACTAGCTTTGGAAGTGATTTTGAAAAACTATTAGACTACCAGCATTTTTTCAGGACCCATAGAACAGTGGAAAGAACATTATTCTTTGATCAAAACTGGGATCTGAGCCCAGCCCTTCCACTTATGAGTTTGACACTTATTAGTGAGACCTTGAGAAATTCACTCTCCATCTCCGAATCTCAGTTTCCTCTTCTGTAAAATGAAGGCTGGACTATATGATCTCTATAATCCTATGAATTTATGCATTAACTCTGGCATTTCCCGCCACACAGAGTTTCATTTTAGTCTTGTCTCTCCAGTGAAAACCTGGGCCCCTGAAGGGCAGGACCTTGTCTTTGTATCTCCCTAAGAATAACCTAGCATCCTGTTGGACTGAACTGTTAGAATTCAGGTGACCAGAACAGTCAGGGAAATATAGGAAAAGAATGGGGTCTATGTTGCTCCTCCTTCATGTTCAAAGAGTACCAATGACATCATGAGGTGATGTCTTGACTTGTGCATGAATTGGATTTAAATGAGGCAGAGCGGCACAAAGTTGTCAGTCTCATTCTCTCTTCCAGAGTGATTGAATTCCAACAGCAAGACAAAAGTCGAGATGCCTGGTGATGGCCCAGGATGCAGTGGATGACCTTGGCATCTTAGGCCAGCTAGGTCAGAATCCTGAACAACATGATGTGAACTGAGTTGAAAGGAAGAAGTCATGGGTTCTTTTCAGTTCTGACTCTGACACTAACCAGTTGTGCAGCCTTGGACAACTCACTCCCTTTCTTTGGGTTTCAGTTTCCTTAACAAAAAATTCAGTCAATCAACCAGTCATTCAACCAACAGGCAAGTATTAAGCACCTACTATATGTCAGGCATTGAATACAAAGACCCAAATTAAACATTCCCTGCTCTGAAGGAGTTTAGTCTATTGAGGTCAGTACATACCTATGTAAGTAAATATAAAATATAAAAAAAATAAATGTAAGGTAATTTTGGGGAGGGAGATACCAGCACATAGGGATTATACTAGAAAATCTCCAAAGGATCTTCTAGCTCTAAAAGCCATAGGATTATTCATAGAACTGGAAATGACCTTAGAGATAATATAAGAATCTAGTCTAGTCCCCTCATTTTATAGAAAAGCAAGTTTAGTCCCACAGAGGTTAAATGACTTCCCAAGTTTGCAAAAGGGTCAAATCCTGATTCTGACTTGTATTAATTGTACTGACTATAGGAACATGGACAAGTGCAGCGGTGACCACACTGGCATACCCAGGATGACTGCTAGCACAAGTTCTTTGATCTGCTTTACTAGGAAAGAGCTCTTTAAGGGCTCAACTATCTTTTTAAATTGCATTCACTAGTTCAGGGGAAAAGTCAGTACCCAGAACTTCAGAGAAAATATGAACAGAGAAAATACAGAGAAAATAGAAGCAGAGAAGTAAAGACAACAGACAGAGCTTTGACTGCTTGAGTCAAAGCAATATTGCTATACACTTTACATACATCACTGGATTGAGAGAGCCTTTACATCTGAGCAGCTGGGGGACTCTGAACTTATGGTCACTCAGTGTGTTGACCAGGGAATCACGAGAACCTTCTCATAAGTGAGCCCCCAAAGCAAAATACCAGCTCAGTATATAGGTACTTCTCAGAGCCAGAAGGCATCACAGCCTTGGTGACTCAGTGCCTGATTAGAAATTAGCAAAAGGTATGAGGAGGCTTCTACAAGCAAGCTTCCCTTAATGGGCTATGAGGACTGTTAATGGAGGGGAAGATCTTAAATCCCATTAACATTACAACAAGTCAACTCATTGAGACCCATTTTCCTCATCTGTGAAAGGGGAGTCATAGTACTTGTGCTACCTCTGTCACATTATTGTATGGAAAGTACTTTGTAATCTTTTCAGACCTATAGAATTGTAAATGAGCTGTTATTGTAGCAGAGAAAGGCTCCAAATGCAGGCCTTCACAACTCCAAAGGTGAGGCTCTTCCTATAATACCATATAAACCCTCCTGGCTGAATTAGGGAAGGTCCTGCTTTACCCATGCTAGCTCTGCCTTTTGAAACCTCTCATATTCTTTGCCATCTTTCTTACAAGGCTAAGAAAATCTAGTACTCCAACTCTTTGAGGACAAGTATGGATGGATTTTTAAAAATCTCTGTGTTTTTAATGCCAAGAACAGTATCTGGAACAGAGGAGATACTTAGCACAATGTTCTACATACACAGAGAAAGCATTTAATAAATGTTTGTGGAATGAATGAGTAAAAGATTGAGCCCACACTATCATGGTATGGTAGACAATACTTTATGGAAGACCCAGTGATGGAGAGGAGTCCTTACATTAATGTCCAGACACATGATACTCTCATATATTATATTCTATTCCTGTTCCCAAGACCCCCTCCTCAAAGCCAATAGGATCCACTCAAGGCAGGGTAGGGGAGATGGTCCTCCCACGATGGAAAGAATATGGTCATCTCTTTATCCTGGGGTGAGTAATAAGAACTTCCCACATACTTTGACACCTTTGAGTCCTCATATTTGCTCCATGGAACATGGTGGTATTGTTTCTTGCAACAGTTTCTTAATTAGTCCCCCTTGAATCTAGTCTCCTCCTCTCCAAACCATCTTCAACATAGCTGACAAACTGATATTCCTATTGTACAAATCTGACCATGTTACTTCTTTACTCAAGAAGCTTCAATGGCTCCCTATTACCTATAATACCAAATGCACATTCCTTTGTTTGGCACTTAAAACTCTTTATAATCTAATTGAAACCTAGATTTTTTCAGGGTGGTTATACATTACTTTTCCTCCCAAAAACGTATTCTTTGATCAAATTGGCCTATTTCCTATTTCTCTGTACGTAATGCTCCATCTCCTATTTCCATGCCTTTGCAATGGCTGTCCCCCATGTCAGGAATGCCCTCCTTTGTCAGATCTATCTTTTTGAACTCTTACCTCCCTTCAAGGCTCGGCTCAAGGACCTCCTCCTCTAAGAAGTCTCTTCTGATCCCACAGGTATAAGTGCCCCCACCCCTATAACTATTTATTTAGTCTGTATCTATTTCATATCTACTTATCTGTGAACATTCCACATCCCTTCAGGAGTATGGAAGCTCCCTAATGCCAAGGACCATATCACTTTTGTGATTATGTCCCCAGTGCCTAGCACAGTGTTCAAGGCATATCAGTTTGTTGACTATGTTAAAGACATTAGCAAGAAGAGAGAATGGATTCAGGGAGGTCAATAAATTTATGCTAATTGACTTTTCTTCCTGTCAGTACTTACTATCTATTAAATGCAGATTTTTTGTGGACATTTCTTGATAGCTATGGCTCTAATTTTATTTATAAAATAGATTACAGGTTCAATTTTGAAAAAAATATGGATTTTTTTTCTATGTCAGCATAAAATTCTCATAAGTTGGGAATTAGTATGCCTTTTCTTTTTGATGCAAAACAATTTGATTAGATTAATGCCTATTGAGTTCAATATATCTTTTAAATCACTGTCCAAAGAATCTTCTTAACATAATTTTATTGTATTATTCTTCTAACTAAAATTGTCAGTTGTTCCTTGTTGCTTTTCAAATAGAGTACAAACTCCTGATCTGGACACACAAAACATTCCATAAGTTGTTTCCCACCTGTATGTCCCGTCTCATTCTATATGATTTCCCAAGATCTATAGTCAGAGGACCTGGGTTCCAGTCTTGATTCTCTTTATTTACCACAGTCTAAACTTAGGTAAATCACTTAACCATTCAGGGTCTCATTTATCTCATTTCTAAAGTGAGGGGAATCTAATGATTAGATGATACCCACAGTCTCTCCTAGCTCAAAATCTCCTTTGATCCTCTCTAGTCTATATTCCAGCTAAATTGAACAGCTCCCTTTCTCACACCTCTCCCAGTATCTCGTGCCATTTTCATCCTTCTCTTTCTAATGTCTGCTTTTGCACTTGTCAAATTACCTGATTCAAAACTCAGCTTGAGAGGCATGATACAACTTGAAGGTCAACATAATACAATGGAAAAGGCCATAACTTTGGAGTTTAAGGAACTACTTTCAAATCTCAGTTGTCATTTAACTACCCTTGTGATCCTGGGTCAATGAGTCAATAAACTTTTATTAAGGGCCTACTATGTGCTGAACACTGTAGTAAGTGCTGAGGATCAAAATATGAAAAGAAAAAAGCTAGTTCTTGACCTCAGGGAGTTTACAATCTAGTGGAAGAAAAAAACATACAAAAGAAAGCTGGAAAAAAGGGAAGCTCACTTAAACATGACATTGGACTATGGTGGAGAAATCAGAGAAGTCCAAAAGTAGTGTAGCCAGGTGGGAAGTCAGGAGATGGCTTTGTTGAACCCCCTCCTTCAACGAAGGTTTTAGAATTCATGGTTGTACCTTTCAATTGGAGGAGAAGGGCAATGATGAGTACTATGGAACACTCCACACTCCATTTGGAGTACTGGGGAATGAGTCTGAATATGAAAACTGATTCCATCTTGTAGGGTAATGAGATTTTCCCATGGTGAGGTTCCCAGGGCATAGTAGAGAAACCAAAGTAGCCTCAAAGTTGTATGGTCAGGTGGGAAAATGAACAATCCCCAGACCTCTCTAGACTCCATTAAGGGGGGAGATAGTATGGGTTTGATGAGCTCTAAGTTTCCTTCCATCTCTACATCTACTATTTTCTGGTTAGCCTTACATTGAGTTCGATTTACTGACTGCATGAAGCCAACAGGTATCCTGGATTCATTGTGGACAACTCCCCCTTGTAACTCCCCTTTCTAGAATCTCTGTGATCTCTGGGCAGATAAAAGAGTGTCTTCCAGGCTTTACTTCTCAGACTTAATGAATACAGTGTTTGATATGATGACATGTCTGTGGGTATTAACATGAGGAGTCCTTTATAGACTTGTATCTGAAACATGATTCTTTGAATCTATGTTTTATTTAGAAGATTTGCAACATGTGATGTCCAATGGGGTCACTGATATAATCTAGTGAGGACCATTTCCTAGGTTCTTTGGAAAAGGGTTTAATTAAATTTTATGAGATATTGAGTATGCGGTGTTAATTAGGTTTAATTTGGATTTTGTCTGAATTGGAGGGACCCAATTAGAAATAATTAACATCAGTTCTCATTTATTTCTGAATACAGAATGAGATCTTAGGTGACTCATCAGGTCCCTTTCCCTTACAAAAAGTCCAAATGGGCATCTCTCAGGAATCTTGTGCCCAAAAGGCAGAAAGTTCTATTAGGAGAGAGTCAGGAGATAAGAACCACCATGAAATGATGGGGGCAGAGGCAGAGCAAGGGTGAGGGAGAGAGGAGAAGCACACTCGGGATCAAGCAGTGTTTTGGAGGGAGTGTACTAAAACATGATTTTTATTCAACTGTACTGAAAGAGAGAGAGGAAGGGAGAGAGAGAGAGGAGAGAGAGGGAGAGAGAGAGAGAGAGAGAGAGAGAGAGAGAGAGAGAGAGAGAGAGAGAGATGGAAGAGAGGAGAGAGAAGAGACAGAGAGGGACACAGAGAGAGAGAGAGACAGAGAGAGAGAGAGCTTGCTTGCATTATGGATAAGATTTATTGAATAGTGCACTAAGGCAAGAACATTGTGTATAGCCCTTTAAAAAAATTGCCAGTCTGGTGCATGAAACCAATGAGATCTTAGAGGCCATCTAGAACATCCTCCCACTCAATATAATACAGGTTAGAGTAACCTGGACAAATGAGCATCCCATTTCTTCCTGGGCACCTTCAGTGGCAGGGAACTCACTGCTTCACAAACCTATTCTGTAATTGGACATCTCTGCTTGTTAACAAAGGGGCAGCTAAGTGGCTCAGTGGAAAGAGCATTGATCTTGGAGTCAGGAAGACCTGAGTTCAAATCTGACCTCAAATAATTACTAACATGTGTGACTCTGGGAAAGTCACTTAACCTCTAATTACTTTAATCCACTGGAAAAGGAAATGGTGAAAAAATTCCTGTATCCTTGCCGAGAAAATCTCATGGATGGTATGATCTATAGGGTCATGAAGAGCTGGACATAACTGAACAACAACAAATCGTTAACAAGTTCTTAGAGTGAATTGAAATCTAATTAATGGATAATCCAAATAAAGGCTCTGGAGCCTTAAAATTTAATTAATGTAAGATAAACAATTTTTTAAACAAAAGATAAACAATTCAGTTATCTCCAAACATCAAAACCAAGTAACTGGATTCAATTCCACAAACATTTACGTGACTATTACATGCTTTGGCACTGTGCTAAGTGCTGTAAAAATAAAGATAAAAAATGACAATCCTTCCCTTCAAGAAACTTACATGGGATATAGCAACTCACATTTATATAGCATTTAAATTTTGCAGAACACTCCCCCCCCCCACTGTATTCTTATTTCAATGACTCATATTGTCAGGGAGAGAATATGACAGTCCCTACAAAGGTGGAAAGGCTTCAAGCTTATGCTCAGTGTCAAACTCTTTTGCTCTCTTTCAAGGGCCAGTCAGCTAGTTTTAGAGATGCCCACCATTGGAAGGTTGGTGATGTTTTACCTTTACTTCCTCCCTGGAACTATTGAAGACTACTAAGGCAGGGAAGGAGGGACTGCATCCTGCATCAAATGAAGGGAGTAATTGCATGGGAGAAGTCACAGATCTTTTCAAGTGCTGAATTAAGTTGATAATTCTGAGTAAGTATAATAATGAATTCAGATGACTTTATTCTTGTTAGCTATTGGCTTACTGTCTCCATTTTGTTTTCTAAATGTTGTTTATATTTAGGTCCAAGTTAGCACATCTGTTTTTGGAAGCTGGAGTTGAAGATGTCAGGGTTGTCCTTCTAGAACAGGGTTGCTGCTAGGAAGTGAGCACTAGTAGAGTTGTTGTTATTGGCCTGGCTCCCCAGCTCTTGTAGCTGCTTCACCTGGAGCACTTGTACTGGAGGCTGCAAGGTGGTATAGTAAGTGGAGTCAGGAGGTGGGGAAGGGAACAAGCATTTATTAAGCACCTATTTTGTTCCAGGAACTGGTGCTAAGTGTTCAAAAATATGATATCATTTGATCCTCAAAGCAACCCTGTGAAGTAGGTGTTTGGATTATTCCCTTTTTACAGTTGAGGAAACTGAGGCAGAGGGAGGTTAAGTTAAGGGTCACAAGTTGGTAAGTGTCTGAGGAAGGATTTGAACTCAGATCTGAACCTCAGATCCTGCCTCAAATTTGAACTCAGGTCTAGGTTGGAGTTCAAAAACTGCCTCAGATACTGACAAGTTACTTATTCTTTCCCAGCTTCAGTCTCCTCAAGTATAAAATAGAAGAGGGGTATGGGAATATTCTGGAGATACCAAGTTCCTTTCCAGCTCTAAATAAATATATAATGCTATCATCTTTCTTCTACCTATTTAGGGTCCACTTAATTCCTATGTACAGGCTTAATTTTGCCCCAGGCTTACTCCTTAGATTCTTTTTTTTTTTACTAGCTCATGTTTTTTAAAAAACATTTATACTTTTAGTTAAATTTTTATTTTTAGTTTTCAGTTCCATAAGTTTTACATTTTCTCCCTCTCCCCTCCTTCCCTAAGATGGCTTGCAGTCTGATATAGGCTCTACACATAAATATTATTAAAAACATTTTCACATTAGTCATGTTGCATAGAAGAATTATAATGAATGGGAAAAACCATGAGAAAGAAAAAAAAACTCCAAAATAATCAAAAAAGAGAATAGTCTGCTTTGTTCTACAGTCTGACTCCATAGTTCTTCTTCTGGATGTAGCTGGCATTTTCCATTGTGTGTCCTTTGGGATTGATTTAGGTCTGTGCATTGCTGAGAAGGGATACGTCTATCAAAATCAGTCCTCTCACACTGTGGCTGTTACTGTGTACAATGTTCTCCTGGTTCTGCTCCCCTCACTCAACATCAATTTATATAAGTCTTTCCAGGTTTCTCTGAAATCTGTCTGTTCCATCATTTCTTATAGCATAATAATATTCCATTACATTCATATACCACAACTTGTTTAGCCATTCCCCATTTGATGGGCATCCCCTTGATTTCTAATTTTTGGCCACTACAGAAAGAGGTGCTATAAATTTTTTTGTACATGTGTGCCTTTTCCCATCTTTATGATCTTTTGGGGACACAGCCCTAGAAGTGGTATTGCTGGGTCAAAGGGTATGCACATCTTTATAGCCCTTTGGGCATAGTTCAAAATTGCTCTCCAGAATGGTTGGATCAGTTCACAACTCCACCAACAATGCATTAGTGTTCCAACTTTCCCATATTTTCTCCAACATTTGTCATTTTCCTGTTTTTGCCATGTTAGCCAATATGAAAGGAGTGATGCGGTACCTCAGAGTTATTTTGATTTTCATCTCTCTAATCACTATTGATTTAGAGCATTTTTTCATATGTTTATAGATATCTTTAATTTCTTCCTCTGAAAATTGCCTGTTCACATCCTTTGACTACTTATCTGTTGGGGAATGACTTGTATTCTTGTAAATTTGACTCAGTTCTCTATGTATTTTAGAAATGAGGCCTTTATCAGAGACACTGGTTGTAAAAATTTCTTTCCCAGTTTTATGCTTCCCTCCTAACCTTGGTTACATTGGTTTTGTTTATGCAAAAACTTTTCAATTTAATGTAATCAAAATTATCCACTTTGCATTTTGTAATGTTCTCTATCTCTTGTTTGGTCATAAATTCTTCTATTCTCCATCAATCTGATAGATGAACTATTTCTTGCTCCCCTAATTTATTTATTGAATCAGCCATTATACCTAGATTGTGTACCCATTTGGATTTTATTCTGGCATAGGGTGTCAGATGTTGGTCTGCCCCAGTTTCTGCTGTAGTATTTTCCAGTTTTCCCAACAGTTTTTGTCAAATAGTGAGTTCTTATCCTAGAAGCTGGAGTCTTCGGGTTTATCAAACAGTAGATTGCTATAATCGTTGACTAATGTGTCTTGTGTACCTAACCTATTCTACTGATCTACCCCTCTATTTCTTAGCCAGTACCAAGTGGTTTTGATTGCTGCTTTATAATACAGTTTAAGATCTGGTATGGCTAGGCCACCTTCCCTAGCATTTCTTTTCATTAATTCCTTTGCTATTCTGGACCTTTTGTTCTTCCAGATTAATTTTGATATTATTTTTTTCTAGATCTAAAAAAGAATTTTTGGTAGTTTGATCAGTATGGCACCAAATAAGTAAATTTATTTAGGTAGAATTGTCATTTTTATTATATTAGCTCAGCCTACCCATGAGCAACTGATGTTTTTCCAGTTATTTATATCTGATTTTATTCCTGTCAAAAATGTTTTGTAATTTGTGTTCATATAGTCCCTGGGTTTGTTTTGGCAGGTAGACTCCCAAATATTTTATAATGTCTACAGTAAGTTCAAATGGAATTTCTCCTTCTATCTTTTGCTGTTGGGCTTTGTTAGCAATATATAAAAGTGCAGATGATTTATGTGGGTTTATTTTATATGCTGCAACTTTGCTAAAGTTCCTTATTATTTCAAGTAGTTTTTTACTTGATTCTCTAGGATTCTCTAAGTATATCATCATATCATCTGCAGAGTGATAACTTAGTTTCTTCTTTGCCTATTCTAATTCCTTCAATTTCTTTTTCTTCTCTTTTTGCTAAAGCTAACATTTCTAGTACCATATTGAATAACAGTAGTGATAATGAACATCCTTGTTTCACTCCCCTAACCCAATGTTATTGGAAATGCATCTAGTTTATCCCCATTACATATAATGCTTGGTAATGGTTTTAGGTACATGCTATTTATCATTTTAAGGAAGGCTCCATTCCTATGCTCTCCAGTGTTTTCAACAGATATTGGTATTGTATTTTGCATCTATTGAGATAATCATATGGTTTCTGTTGTTGTTGATATGATCAAGTATGCTGATAATTTTCCTACTATTGAACCACCTCTGAATTCCTGGTATAAATCCTCCCTGATTAAAGTGTATTATTCTTGTGATAAGTTGCTGTAATCATTTTGTTAATGTTTTATTTAAATTTTTTTTCATCTATATTCATTAGGGAAATTGGTCTATAATTTTCTTTCTCTGTTTTGAGTCTTCCCAGTTTAGGTATTAATACCATATTTGTATTATCAAAAGAATTTGATAGGACTCTTTCTTTGCCAATTTTCCCAAATAGTCTATATAGTATTGGAATTAATTGTTCTTTAAATACTTGATAGAATTCTCTTGTAAATCCATCTGGACCTGGAGATTTTTTTTAGGGAATTCATTGATGGCTTGTTCAATTTTTTTTTCTAAGATAGGTTCATTTAAGTATATTACTTCCTCTTTCATTAATCTGGGCAATTTATATCTTTGTAAATATTTGTCCATTTCCTTAAGATTGTCAAATTTATGGGCACAGAATTGGGCAAAATAATTCCTAATTATTGTTTAATTTTCTTCTTCATTAGAGGTGAATTCACCCTTTTCATTTTGATACTAGTAATTTTGTTTTTTCTTTCTTTTTTAAATTAAATTGACTAGAGTTTTTATCAATTTTATTGTTTTTTTTTCATAAAACCAGCTCTTAGTTTTATTTATTAGTTCAATAGTTTTCTTAATTTCAGTTTTATTAATCTCTCCTTTGGGTTTCAGTATTTATAATTTGGTATTTAATTGGGGGTTTTCAATTTGTTCTTTTTCTAGCTCTTTCAATTGCTTGTCCAATTCATTGATCTCCTCTTTCTCTATTTTATTCATGCAAACATTCAGAGATAGAAAACTTCTCCTAAGAACTGCTTTCACTGAATTCCATAAGTTTTGGTGTGTTGTCTCACTATTGTCATTCTATTGAATGAAGTTATTATTTCTATGATTTGATATTTGACCCACTCATTTATTGGGATTAGATTATTTAGTTTACAATTAATTGTTGGTCTATCTTCCATGGCCCTTTGTTACATATGATTTTTATTGCATCATGATATAAAAAGGACGCATTTAATATTTTTGCCTTTCTGCACCAGATTATGAGGTTTCTATGCCCTAGTACATGGTCAATTTTTAAGTTCCATGAACTACTGAGAAAAAGGTATATTCCTTTCTATCCCCATTCAGTTTTCTCCAGAGGTCTATCATATCTATCTTTTCTAAAATTCTATTCACCTCCTTAACATCTTTATTGTTTATTCTGAGGTTAGATTTATCAAGTTCAGAGAAGTCCCCCACTAGTATAGTTTTGCTGTTTATTTTTTCCCTTAACTTCTCCTCTAAGAATTTGTATGATATATCACTTGGGGCATGTATGTTTAATAATGATATTACTTCATTGTCTATGGTGCCTTTTAGCAGGATATAGTTTCCTTCCTTATATCTTTTAATTAGATTTATTTTTGCTTTTGCTTTGCTTGAGATTAGGATTGCTACTTCTGCTTTTTTTTTTTACTTCAGCTGAAGCATAATATATTCTACTCCAGCCTTTTACCTTTACCCTGTGCATACCCCCCTCTTTGAAACATGTTTCTTGTAAACAACATATTGTAGGATTATGGTTTTTAATCCATTTTGCTATCTACCTCCATTTTATGGGAGAGTTCATCCCATTCACATTCAAAGTTATGATTACCATCTGTGTCTTTCTCTCCATCCTTCCTCCCCTCCCTGTTCATGGTTTTTTTTTCCCTCCCTACTCTCTCCCTCTCCTCAAAAGAGTTTTGCTTTTGACCCCCCACCTTCCTCAATCTTCCCTTCTTTCTGTCAGCCCCCCTCCCTTTTCTTTCCCTGTTCCCTTACTATTTCTTCGCTCCTTTCTAACTATCCCCTCCCTTTTCCTTCCCCTGTCCCCTTCTACTACCTGTAGGGCAAGTTAGACTCCTATATTTAACTGAGTACGTTATTCCCTCCCTGAACCAAATCCTATGAGAGTAAAGATCAAACATTCCCCCCCCTCCTTTTCTCCCCCTACTATAATATGTTTTTGTGCTTCTTCAGGTGATGTAATTTACCCTTTTCTGCCTCCCCCTTGCCTCTTCTACTGTTACAGAGTAGGTGGCAATGTCTTAACTATATAGGTGTTGTAAAGGCCACTAGGACCTCTTCCAACCTTATCAAGGGGAATGCTAACCTTCTCTCCTTTCATACAACATACTGCTTAGATTTTTAGCATTGAGTCAGCATTGCTGCTGGTTTCCCTGCCTCAAAGCTCTCCTGTGTGCTTAGTGCTCATAACTGTGCTCTTGACTACTTCCCTACAAACAATGCCCTGCATCATAACATTGGTTTCAGCATCTGGAGGTTTCTTCTATTCTTCCATGTGCGAATTCCTGCATTGGTGACCTTCTTGATGTCTCAGTTCCCCAAGGTCTGGGGCATTATTTGCTCTTTTCTTTTATTCCTATTTCCATACACCTCTTTCACATGGACTTCATATTTGCCCAGTTCTTTGCCTAGTGCTTGCCCCCAGGCTTCTCTATTACTATACCTACATCTGTCTGCCAGGATGTTCAGTTGCTGTTTTCTAGTTCCTTGATGCTGACTGTCTCTTGACTTGATACTTTGCCTCTTGCCTGGTGCTGGATTCCATATCACTCATTCCATCTCATTACGCTTTTGCCACCTGTTGACACCTCTCACATTACCTGGTAACTAGTAAATATATAGCAGCAACTGCCTACTGGTAAATGTTTACCAGTAACTGGCTATTCTCTGTAGGTAGCATGGTCCAGTGGAAGTCAGAGGACTTGTGTCTAAATGTGGGTTATGTTTCTTAGTATCTGTGTAGTCTTGGGTTAGTCATTTAAGCTCTTCATGCCTCAGTTTCCTCATATGTAAAATAAGGGGGTTGAATTTGATGGCTTTCAAGGTCCCCTTAATCTCTAAATTCATGATTCTATGGTCCCAGTGATGATTATCAGCTTTTTTTTTTAACCTCAGCCTACTAACAGTAATGAAAATTCCTTGACTCTACTTCCCTATACAGATCTCTTCCTGAAATTCATAGGAGGCAATGCTTCTTCCAGATCTTTTCTCCTCCCTGCTTTTTTCTTCCAGGGTTGACTGTTTTCTGAGACTGAACCTCTCTGTTTTAGATGTTCTACAACTACTTAAGCCCCATGACTGATAGATACAGTTCTCTCAGACTCAGAGTATATAACCCAACACAGTCCTGAAGGGTCAGGGGAAAGGACTGAGTTTAGGACTCGACATTAAAAGTTCTGGTAAGAGGGCAAATTTCTGGGGCTTAGGAGACATTGTCACCAGATCCTATAGACCTGGGCAGCCAGCAATGTCAGTAATGGAAAAGTGAGTGGGTGGGGGTTCTCAATGTCTAGTTAGTCTAACTTGAGTTATTTTCTTGGGATTGAGTTTAGCTGGGGACTATTTTTGAAGATCCAGTGAAGTCCCAAAGAATATTTTCTGTGTGTAGAGATAGATGTTAACAGTTCAATGGATATGGCCAGGCTTGGTTTTCAATGGTTCAGCAGGTAGAGGGGTTCTGGGGCTCAGGCTTCTTTGAGGTGGTTGATTGAAGAGTAGTTTACTAATAGCATAAAATGGACTTCTGAGACCCCTGAGGAAAGAAGAGTCTTTGGGCATCAGGGGGAACTATGGGATTGTTCTTGTGAAACCACTGAGACTAAGTCCCTGCCATTATGTGTATAATTTCCAAAGACTCAAGGTTAGTGTAGGTGGAAGCACCACTCCTCCTTTCCAATTCCCATTGGCTCTTTCTTGTTTTTTCAGTGTGAGCCTATTGAATTTTATCTACTTCCCAGATAATAGACTTTTACAGAGTGCTTTAAATACATAATAATCTTATTTGAGCCTTATAACCCAATGAGGAAGGTAGTAAATGTATTATTATTATTTTATAGAAGAGGAAACTGAAACTCAGAGAGAGGTCTTCATTGCACAGCTAGTAATTATCAAAGGGAATGTTCCATCCCAGGTCCTTTTCACTCTAATCCCAGTTATCTTTCCCTTCCTTTCTCCTGGGGTGTATGAGGTGTTCAAGGAAGATTTGTACCACTGGTATGAGGGCTTGCTGAGTCCTTCTCAGGGCTGCTTATCCACCTTTGGTATCCACCTATAGCACCAACAAAATATTCACAGCACCAACAGCAACTATGAATATGCCAGCATAGTTCTTAATCTCAAAATATAACAGATTCTCCATATAGAAGACAGAAGCAAAACATTTATTCAGACACCAGAAAACCAAATCCCCAAACCAGAAAGCCAAATCCCAACACCAGAAAACCAAATCCATCATAGCAACAAAGAATTAATATACCACAACACAGCAGGGAACCACACCATCCTTTAGCCTTCCCACAAATACTCACAAGCCTAGCTGTCTGCTTGCCTGTGTCCTCTCTCTCCCACAGTGATAGCTGCTCTGACTTCCAGCTTCCTGTGGGCTCTGCTCCACCCTTCAGCAAGCTCCTCCCACCACAGGCTCCATGTGATTACATTTGGCCTATTAGGGGGCAGGGAAGATCTTCACATTCTTCATCACCATCATCATCATCATCAGCAGCAGCAGCAGCAGCAACTTTTACATAGTGCTTTAAATATATAATAATCTTACTTGAGCCTTAGAACCCTATGAGGAAGGTACTAGAGATATTATTCTTATTTTACAGAGCAGGAAACTGAGACTCAGAGAGAGCTCTTCACTGCATAGCTAGTAATTATAAAAGGGAATGTTCCAGCCCAGGTTTTCCTGACTCTAAGCCCAGTTATCTTTCTCCTCTTTTCTACTGGGGTATATGAGGTATTCAAGGAGGATTTGCATCTCTGGTGTGAGGGTTTACTGAGTCCTTCTCAGGGCTGCTTATCCACATTTTGTGAATACCTCCCACCCAACTCTCACCTGTAGCTTCAAGAAGTTATAGAATGTTCACAGGCCACACCCTCTTGTCATAAGGGCTAAATCAGGTTAAGGGTAACCAATGGGCTCAGACCTCTTGGTGAATTATGGGGACATCTACTCCAAGCATGTGAAAACTTCTCCTGGTGGAATAGGTGGATCAGGACAATCTGTTTCAATGTCATGAAAGTGGCTGAAGCAGGTGCCATGGAGTGCTTAGAGCTTGGTCAGACATGACAGATCTGCTCCATCCTGGGTCATTACCAGTCATCTTGACTTTTGTCCTGCCACTGGCCTTCAGTGACTCTGGAAGAGAGAGTGAGAGCAAGATTTTGTACAGCTCTACCTTATTTAAATCTAATTCATGAATGAGTTAAGATGTCATCTCGTGATGTCAATGGTCCTTTTGGAAAACAAAAGACAAACAATAACTATCTTTTGGTACATTACATGTTTTGATCTTGGAGCTGAAAACCAAGCATGAAAGAAGAAATGTACGTCTCAATAAATCTAGACAGACTTTCTCCTTCCCTTGATGTTACAAAATCTCTCTCGTTCTCATCATCCTTCCACCCTTTAATTCCTTGAAGGAGTGAATAGACACAAACCAGTAAGTGGTCAACATGAATTCAGTGATACACCTTCTCTATTCTCAAAGTACTTTAAAGTTTACAAAGTATTTTTCCACAGTCCTGTGAGGTATAAGGATTGCCATTCTCATTTTAAAGAAGGGAGATGAGGGGAACAGAAGGGAAAGGAACAAATAATTATTAAGCACCTATTTATGCCAGGCAGCAGCTAGGTGGTGCAGTGGATAGCTGGGAAGTCTCATCTTCTTGAGTTCAATCTGGTCTCAGACACTTACTAGCTGCATTACCCTGGGCAAGTCACTTAACCCTGTTTACCTCAGTTTCCCCATCTATAAAATGAGTTGGAGAAGGGAATGGCAAACCACTCTAACACCTCTGCCAAGAAAACCCCAAATAGGATCATGAAGAGTCAGACACAACTGAAATGACTGAACAGCAACATTTATGTCAGACATTGTGGTAAGTGATTTAGAAATATGAAAGAGATTAAGTGACATGACTTTAGTCCAGAGCACAGTGCTTGGTACATAGCAAGTTTTATTAAATTATACTAATAAATGTTTTTATTAACTTTCATTATAACTATTTTCGTTAACTTACATTAATAAATGCTTTTTCATTCATTCATTCACTCCTTCATGGAGAGTAAATATAGAAAGATTTGAATCTTTTTCTCAGGACCCTAAGTCCAACACTCTTTCTAATATACCACATACTTATATATATATATATATATATATATATATATATATATATATACATATATATATATATATATATATATATATATGTGACACCACAGTGACTGCACATTTGAAGTGTTCTGATTTGCTTAGTATTGTGTAATTAACTATTGGGAGCTATAAAAATAGCATGCTTTCCTTCCTAGTTTCCTTAGATAAATTTTAAATAATTTCCCCAATTTTTATTTCCTTTCCTTTCCTTTTTTCCCTTCATCCTCCTTCTCCTCTATCTTTCTCTTCCTTTTCCCTTTCCATGGGGAAAATCATTTCACTCTTCACAGTAGGAATTGACCCTGTGCTAGACTGAAGCAGTGTGGTGAAGTGGACAGAGCTGTGGCCTTGGAGACAGGAAGACCAAGGTTCAAATCTCCCTTTAGATATTTCCTAGCTATGTGAACCCAGGCAAATTGCTTAACCTTATTTGCCTCAGTTTCCTCATCTGTTAAATGATCTGGAGAAGGAAATGGAAAACCACTCCAGTATCTTTGCCAAGAAAATCCAAAATGGGATTATGAAGAGTCAGACAGGGCTGAAACAACTCTGCCCTCAAGATACTTATCCACTACTGGGTACAGCAGGAGGGAGATGATAAGTACACAAACAAATACAAAGAGGGAGCAGAGGGAGGCATTAGACCTGTGGTCTGCTTCATTATGGGGGCAGAACTAAGAGCCTAGAGTCAATTTAAGTACCTTTGTAAAGAAAAAGTTCCTAACAGAACTGTCCAAAAGTACAATCAACTACTTTGGGAGGTAATTGGCTCCTCATCAATGGGGGTCTTTAAACAAAGACTAGATAACCCTTTGTTGGGTAAATTGTAGAGAGGATTTGTGTTCATGTAATGTTTAAACTAAATTTCTTGTGAAGTCCCTTCAGACTTATAATCTGTAACCAATAACCCCCTTTATCAGAGATTGGCTGGAGTCAGCTCATACAGGGCACTAATTTGGAGAGCTGATCGTTAACTTTTGAGGGTGAGCCTTTATATTTCAGAGACTGGCAAACACTACAAATTGGGACTTTATTTATTGTTTGGTTGATTGTCTAGATTTATGAAAGTGAGGGAGAAAATGTTGATAATGCAGATTAACCCTAGAGTATGTCATACATACATTTCACCCCTGCCTCCCCCAGTCAGTTGGTAAACCAGCACACCTCTTTCTCTTCTCACTTTATTTTTCCACAATGAAGGAGTTGGTTTATGATTTCCCATTAGAAATTAACATGTATTTAATGAAAATATTTTAGTTTATCAGTAGTTGAGATCTCTTTATCAATTTTAAAGAGCTATGCAAATGAAATGAGTTATATTTATGAGTTTGGTTTATCAGACCATCTGACTTGTGAGGTTCCTTACAACCTTGTAATTCTGTGATTTAGTTTTCCCCAAGCTTGATCACCCCTAAGTAATTGGACAAAATTTTGTTTTTGGAGTAACTGCTGAGAATCCTCTGATCCCAGACCTTAGTGGTCACACCAAAATGCGATACTCTATGAGGCCCTACTTTTAAAAAAGAGTCTAGGGTGGCTGGGTGGTGTAGTGAATAGAGCACCAGCCTTGGAGTCAGGAGGACCTGAGTTCAAATCTGATCTCAGACACTTAACACAAAAACTAGCTGTGTGACCTTGGGCAAGTCACTTAACCCCAATTGCCCTATCTTCCTCCCCGCCCAAAAAGCAAAAAAAAAAGTCTAGTTTTTATATCTGCATCACAACTGAAGGTAGGGATTCTAAAAGGCAGGAGAAAGAGAGAAAGAGAGAGAGAGAGAGAGAGAGAGAGAGAGAGAGAGAGAGAGAGAGAGAGAGAGAGAGAGCGCAATTCAAAGAGGTGAAAATATTTGTACAAAAGCACAGAGGTAGCAGTAGATGACCCCCAAGGCTCCTTCCAGTTTTAAATCTATGATATTATGATCCTATGACATGGAATGCTGTGAATGGAGAACACATGAGGGGGAACAATGTGAAGTCAGTCTGAACAAATTGTGAAGGGCCTTAAAAGGAATTGAGTCCAAATTGTGAAGGGCCTTAAAAGTCAAACAGAGGAATTTATATGTTATCCTACAGTAAAAAAAACAATATCAAACAATATTAAAACAATATTTGGAGCCCAAACTACCTGTAGGTATATATTCCTGCATAAATATAAGGTGGAATGTGAATCATGAAACATCCTTGGACCTTGAGTTTAGCTATAACTCTGTTTCTTTTCCTGCTCAATTATCTATGCAAAAAAAGGAAGAGGTTTGGAACTGAAAAACTAGGGAACCCCCAAATCCTAGAGATGGTTGGTATTTTGGGGGTGAATAGCTCTTCCATAGACAATGAATAGAGATAGTCTGGGTTTCAGAGATTACAATCTAAGGGCCCAGGGAATGCCCACCATAGACTACAATGAGATCTTCAATACAGAAATCCCTGAACCAGGGTGTTGAATTTGAAGTTAAGACAGACTGGAGTCTGAGAGGACAGGCTACTTACCCAGGAAAATCTGTGGTCTTTATTCTTAAAACCTTAGTAAGTAGGGCTAAGGGCAGCTTGGTAACACAGTGCATAGAGTGCTGCGCCGGGAGTTAAGATGAATTTTCCTGAGTTCAAATCTGGTCTCAGATACTAACTGTGTGACCCTGGGCAAGTCACTTAATCTTGTTTGCCTCAGTGTCCCCATTTGTAAAATGAACTAGAGAAGGAAATAGCAAGCTGCTCCAGTATCTTTGCCAAGAAATCACCAAATATACTCACAAAGAGTCAGATAGATAAGACTGAACAACTACTTAAGGCTAAGAATCTTCTGCCATAGATAAGAGGCCTTGAAACTGTGAATTAGAAGGAACGAGACAGGCCACTCTCTGAAGGAAAAAAAGGGAATGAAGAGTTTTTCATCTAGGGTTATTGCTGTTCCTGTTGCTGAGGGTGACTGATTTCCTTAAAGAGGCACTTAACTGTTGAACTTGAGAGTGTTGCAGAGCCTACTTTTTTCACAATGAAGAGATAGGAAAGAACTTCAGCTGAAGCTGAAAACTGGAAGAAGAGGGAAACTTTACAGCTCTGTGGTACAATGTTCCAAATCACTGGTCAAAATCAAATACATGCATATGTGCACACACATATACATACTCACACACATATACACATATGTGTTTAAATATACACACATATACATATATACACATACCCAGACACACGTGTATAAATGCAGGCATATGTCTATATTATAAATGTGTACTACATAATACTATATAGTAATACTAATTATTGAATTTATTAAATCAATGCCAATGATTAAATAATTGAGTTAATTAAATTATTATATGTGTACATTACATGTAATATACATATACATATTTGGTTCAGTATGATTAGTTCAGTATGAAGAAATCCTTGTGTGGAAATTCTCCCTACTGATACAGATCAGCAACTCATGTATAACATATAGTCTTAAACTCTTAGTCTCTGTCTATACTCTTAATTCTCTAAGATTTAATGAATTGACTGGATTACTAAGAGGTTGATTATTTTACCCATGGTCATGCAACTAAGCATGTATTAGGGGTAGGACTCAAATTCAGGTCCTGACTCTAAGGCTGACCTATCTCTTTTTTTTTTTTTTTTTTTTTTTTTGGAGGAGGGAGGACAGGGCAATTGGGGTTAAGTGACTTGCCTGAGGTCACACGGATAGTAAGTGTTAAGTGTCTGAGGCTGGATTTGAACTCAGGTCCTCCTGACTCCAGGGATGGTGCTCTATTCACTGCACCACCTAGCCACCCCTGCTGACCTATCTTCTAAATCTTTTTGTTGTTGTTTGGTCATTTCAATCCTGTCTGACTCTTCATGGTCCCATTTTGAGGTTTTCTTGGCAAAGATATTGAAGTGATTTGCCATTTCCTTCTCCAGCTCATTTTGCAGATGAGCAAACTGAGGCAAACAGGGTTATTGACTTGTCCAGGGTCATATAACCACTAAGTAACTGAGGCTGGATTTGAACTCATGAAACTGTCTCCCTGACTCTAGGACCAGAACTCCATCTACTTATTGTACCACTTAGTTGCCCTATCCTCTAACCCCTACCTTTCCTATTATGTATTTTATATAAATAATGATATCATCCTTTTGGAGTTTTGGTTCCAATGTCAGGACAAATTGAGGAAAGCACCTCAAATTGGACTATTGTAATAAACTTGTGGCAGCACAAGGACAAAATTTGCACAAGGCAGGCAGGCATGGATGGGTTAAAATCTGTACCATTAGAGAGAACAATCTGGGCGGATGAGACCTCAGATCCATTGGCATAATTGAGTTGAACATCCAGACTTTAAGCTGAATGTTCAGTTTTAACTGAGAGGCAGGCTTCCATAGTTCACACTGTGTCTAATCTTTGGTGCCATGAACAGTAGCCCTCTACCTCAAAGGTGGTGGTATAGAGCAATGAAGATCTGTTTTAATCTGAGATCAAATTAGACGAAATATACAATGCATGTTGATACAAATTGAAGCTTCCTGGACCACTAAGCTGAAGTTAAGTGAGAAGGAAATCAACATGAAGCCTGTACCTTGTAGGAATCAATCACTGCTTTGACTTAAATTATCTATGTTTTTCTTAAAGAGGTTGTCCTGGCATAATATTGCTTGATTCAGAATAAATTGTTAAATGCCCTATAAAAGCAAGACATGTAGGCGAGTCAATGATTAAGGTGAATTTAAGTTTATCTCCAAAATGCTTTATTTCAGAAGCATGAATAAAAACATTTCTGCCTTTATTTTTTAGGAACTGAAAAACTACACATTCTATTCAGCAAATTGAAGTGCTTTCCATGTGTTGGATGCTGTGAAGGGCACAAAGAAGACCCAGACCCTTCTCTTTTAGTCCTTAAGGGAATATTCAGACCTAGGAATAAAAGTTTGTTGTCATACACACATTGTAATCCAAATGAAAATTCATTTTGAATTATTATTGTACTGCTTTATCATCTAATGACCTATGAATGTCTTAAAATCAAACCCGAAATCCAAACCACTGTTATCGGACTGTGATGCCAAAGAGCTGTTACAGCATTATCTGTGAGGTAATGCAAAGAACAAATGAAATTCATAGAAGCCTTTTAAAGCTTACAAAATTATTTACATACATCATATCGGCTCAAGGTGGTAGAAAGAGAGCTGGGTTAGAGTGAGAGTACCTGGATTCAGATCTTGGCTCTCTCACTCACTGTGTGACCTTGGTCAAGTCTCTTCACCTTCTTGGGCCTCAGTTTCCTCATTTGTAAAATGAAGGGACTCTATGAAATACCCTATAATGTACCTTCCAGCTCTAAATTTGTTACCTTATGAACTAACTCAAATGAGCTTCAAATTGACTGGTGGGGGGTAGGTATCATAACCCCCATTTTATAAATGAGGAATTTGAGGCTTAAAGAGGTTACATGACTTGCCCACTGGCATCTAGTTAGTGAATAGAATCTGGATCTGGGAAGAAGCTGCATCAAAATATTTCATCTTCTTGGCCAATGTGAGATGAAGTATTTTTGGGTAGCTCGATGGCACAGTGAATAGAATGCTGGGCCTGAAGTCAGGAAGTCTTCTCTTCCTGAGTTCAAATCTGGCCTCAGACACTTACTAGCTGTGTGACCCTGGGCAAGTCACTTAACCCTGTTTGCCTCAGTTTCCTCATCTGTAAAATGAGCTGGAAAAGGAAATGGCAAGCCACTCCAATATCTCTGCCAAGGAAAACCCCAAATGGGGTCATGAAGAGTTGGGTACAACTGAAAAATGAGTAAACAACAACAGTATACCTTTCTAAATTTATTCTCTTACTTTTATCTTATTATTATCTAAATTTATTATCTTATTAACTAACTCATTTAAGCCTCAAAATGATCAAAAGTATCATGACCCCTATTTTACAGATTAGCAAACTGAGGCTTAGAAAAGTTAAACGACTTGCTCACAGTCATAAAGCTGGTGAATGTCAAAGGTAGAATCTAATTCTGTATCTTCCTCAGTTTGAATACACTGTACCATATTCAATAATTATGAGACCAACTTGTAACCAAAACAAACTCAAAAACCTTAAGTAGTTTGAGCTTTTCTTTAACTTTCATTTATTGCTTTTTCTCAGCGTCTGTGAATGTTTGCTGTGCTGGATTCATTTTGTACTATTTGTATATTGCTCATCTGGTGGCATTACAAGTCTGCTCTACAAGCACCCACAGACGGCTTTATTTTCCATTGCTATTAAATCATTTTTGAACGAGACATAATTCTCCAAGTGCCTGGTGAGTTCTCTCTATTTGATCAGGCCAGATTCCATAAAAATGTAAATAATCAAAACCCTCCTGGGGTTATTTATCATAGCTTACTCTGTAGCTGTAAATTTATGTATTAATTTCAGCTGCAAGTTTCAGTAGGAAGAAGAAGATTAACAGTTGGACATAGGTCCCACCACCCAACATTGTCTATATGTCCCCATTGCCCTTCAGGTTCCAGAGCATGAAATTAGGTTCTACTTTTCGAAAAAATAATTACAACAATCATTAACATTAGCCCCCATAGACCTGGAGGCCTAAAAGAGGTCAGGTCAGTGTGAATTGAAGTCATGTTTCCAGATGTTAAGAATTATTCAACATGCTCAGTGCTGGTCAAGAAATTTACTAGAAAAAGAGCCCAGATGAGTGGGTACAGAAAGATTGGTTCCCTGCCCCTAATTATGTCCCTTCCCCAGTGGAACTGGTCTTATTCATCAGAATTAATGTTCATGTGAAAAGACACATGAGGTAACAGGCTCAGAAAGAGCATTATATAATGGGATGAGGTGGAAGGCATGATAATCCATTCAGTCAACTTACAGGGTATTTACAGTGTTGAATGGAGGTGCTCATGTGTGAGGTACCCGACTTTCTCTAAAATCTAAAGGTTTCACAGTTGGGTGCAATAATGACCTCTTGGTGCTCCATCCCTTCTCCACCTAAAACCCTCTTAACTTGTTTCCTCCACCAGCTACATCCCATTACTTCTTGTGACTACCTCCTCTTTTTCCCTAGCACAAAGGTCCTGCATCTCCATATGTGAAGGATAACTGTAGAGGAAGGGGTACTGTCTTGCATTTATTTTCTACATACTTGTATTTATATGTATGTGTGTATACATACATTTCCCCCCTCTACAATAGAATATAAATTCTTTGAGGACAAATCTGATCCATTTTTTTTCCTATAAAGCATGACTAGATATATTGTTCAACTTGACTAAAACACAATTGGAAAATATTTAACAAAATAAATAAAAATACAATAGAGCATATATAATGTTAATATGTGGTTTTCTAAGTCTATATGTACCCTGCAGGGATATACTGTTGAATCTGATCCATTTTTTGCTTCTATAATCCTAGCAAATATAGCACCCATCACAGAGTAGGTATTTGCTAAATGCTTGTTGAATAAATGAAAGTTTGCATCTCTAAGTCAGTCTAAAGCATCTGACTGGGGGTCAGGAGACTTTTGTCATCTGCCATTTGCTATGTGATCTTGGGAGAGCTTCTCCTTCCACTAGCCTTAGTTTCCCCTTCCATGAAATAAAGGGGTTGGACTAGTTTGCCTATAGGCTTCCTTTTAGCTTTAACATTCTGGGATTTTAAATAGCTTCATATAGGTATGTATAGCAGCAAGCACCCTAGCATACCCAGGGTGGCTGCCAACACAGGTTCTTAGATCTGCTTCTCTAAAGGAAAACAACTCAGAATGGGTTAACAATCTTACTTTAATCAATCAAACATATATCATTTATCTAGTTCAGAGGAAAATGTAAACACACTGAACTTAGAGAATATAAACAGAAGTTACAAGCAGACAGAGAAACAGATCAGCAGACAGGGCTTCCCACTGTCTGACCATTACATCCATACCTACTTAGTTACAAAAAGGGAAGCACCAATATCTGGGTTTTCAAAGCAGGGGTTGGGGTGGGGTGGGTGGTGGCCTTTGGCTGCCTAGAGTCTCATCTGGCCAAATCACACAACTCTTCCCAAAGTGAGCCCCAGAGCAAAACCTCACATCAGGGTATATATAGCCTTCTCCTGGGTCAGAGACCGTCACAACCCTTGTGACCAACTGCCCAATCACAAAGTAATAAGGTCTGGGTGTTCTTTACACTCCCACCACAGGCTCCAGGTGACCACATTTAGCCCATTAGGGGGCAGAGCATATTCTCAAATCAGGGAAGGTTCTCAGAGTCACCTAAGCCTATCAAAGGGCCTAGGGGCAGGGAAGATCTTCAGATTCTCATTCCCATAACGATATGTCGATATGTCGTAACAAACATCAACTGATTACAACCAGCCAGAGTTATCCATATGCAGAACTCTTATCTAGAATTGGAGGTAAGCACTTGCTTGGCTTGAGATTTTCTGGATTCAGTTTACACAACACAGAGTGATCTGGGGAGCTGCATTAGACACCCTTCATGCTGTCCCAATTGGACTAGATCCCTGAGCCTATGGTGTACATGTGTAAGATGAATGTATCTGCAGGGCATGGCCAATCCATTGATTATGGCCATCTTCATGGTTCATTTAACCACAGTGATGACTGTTGATTATGAAAGTAGATCAGCCATTCTACCATCTGGTTCACCCACGTCAGAGACAAGACCTAATGAGGCATGCCACAGTCCTTGTAAGTTACTATGGAAGACACTCAAAGTGATGACCTCGAAAATGTCAACATATGGTTTTCATGTCTAGTTTTACCCAGAGCTTTGGGATCATGCAAGAGAAAAAGCTGCCTGTGCTCACTTTCCAGTGTGTGCAATGACAGCAGTAAATGTATCTCGGAGAAGAGAAGCCAAGGATAAGATGTTGTCAAATTGATCTAGGAATTCACCCAAGCCCTGGTACTAGTGATGCCAGCTGATTATTCTGTGGCCTCTGGCAGTTTCTATCAGTCCTGGTGCTTTCTTTCCTCTGTAAAACTCTGACATCTTGCAGTCTCGTAGACTAATATGGGAAATTTCACTCCATAGTTTTAAGAAAAAATAGTCTTGGATATCAGAGGAGAGAGACATTTTTGTAACCTATTTTCATTTATTTTTTTATCCATCTATCTAGCTATCTATATATCTATCTACCTATCTATCCATCATTCGTTTCCTTTCATTCATTCATCTATCCATTTATTCACTTATTCATTAATTTATTTTTCTATTAATCCATCCATCCATCCATCCATCCATCCATTTGTTTGTTTATTGGCTGGGTCTCCCTATCTCACACAAACCATAAGTGCAGTGGTCCCTTTCCACTGCTGGTTACTACAGAGGTTTTGACCTGCTCTGTTTCTTAATTGGGTTGATTCACCTCCTTGGTGACCCTCCAGTATCAAGTTCACTATATTGATGCCCGACTTAGTGCAGAAACCTGATTGACTACTATAGGTTAACTCTACTTTAGCTCAGAACTCTTCAGCTCAAGGAATCCACCTGTCTTAACCTCCCTGTTAGTAGGAATGAAAGGCAAGTGTGGGCATGACCCATTAATTCCACCCCCACCCCAAAATCAGAGAATGAGTAAGTGTCTCTGGTTGGCAAACTCAACTACAATTCACTCTGTACAAAGTAGGGTCTCCAGTGAAGGCCACTATAATTGTAAATGTCCCTCTCTGAAACATGCTCTTTCCAAGAAAGTTTTTCTCCCTTGGCTGGATGAGATGCTTCTCTCCAACAGCATTTGTAACCACAGCATAAAACAATAAGAGCAAGCCCTACAGGGCTGCTTATTTGTGTATCAGCACAATGTAATACAGCTAAAGAGTTTATTGGCAGAAGACTAACTTATCAGCACTTATCTCTGATGTGCTGTATAATCTGCCATCCCTCCAATGGAAGCTCCTATGGGTTCAGAGACAGATAATCAGCCTGGAATTGTTTTGTTGTGCTGTATTTTACCCTGCCTTTTTATGTTGGCTCAATGGGTGCAGGAGAATCTTGGTGACTGTCCATGCGTAGCCAATGGGTTTGTTACCATGGTTTTGTGACTGTTGCCTCTTTATCACAGTGTAGCAGAGTATTAGATGAGGAGTCAGGAAAACTAAATTGCCCCAGTCTTTCAGTAACTATCTGTGTGAACTTGAGGGGGAATACCATCTCCTTCTTTGGACTTCAGTTTCCTTATCTGTAAAATTAAAAAGCTGGTTTTGATGATTACTAAGGTTCCTCTAAGAGGAAGCATGGTGAATTAGATAGAAAGCTGGCCTTGGTGTCAGGAAGACCTGAATTCAAGTCCTATCACTTATATATAGGTGATTCTTAACAAACTACTTAAACTCAGTAACTCAAACAAATCTATAAGATTACAAGCTGCAGGGCAGTGGCTAATCTGAACCAGGGCAATCTCATCAGGATTTGAACCCAGATCTTCCTGATACCATCCAGCACTCTGTCCACTATATTCTCAAAATGGGGACTGAACCTGTGATTTCATTGGTAAAGAGATATACCAATATTCTGGATAAGGCAAGCACATTAAATAATGAAGGTTAGCATTCTAGTGCTGAAACTTAGAGTCTTAGAAAATTGTGTGGGGGCTGAGAGATTAAATCACTTATCTAGGGTCATCTGGCCAATATGTGACAGAGGTAAACCCCGAGTCCAGGTCTTTCTGATTTGGAAGCTAACACTTTAAGCACACCACATTTCCTTTTTTATTTCAGTGAGTGTTAAATGCCCTGCTTTGAGCTAGGAAACAAAAACTAACATGAAATAATCCTTTGTCTTACAGAGATTGCATTTTCTGGGGGAAACAACTACAAATGTTTTGGGGGCTGTGGAAGTGAGAGATGTGTAGCTCTCAGGGTGGGGTTACGATGCCTGTTGAGTGAAGTAGATGGGAAGTTTGGGAAAGCTGCTCAATGAGTTCTTGGTGACTGATGTGTCAGAGTGGGAACTATAGTTAAAAAGGAACTAAGAGCTCATAGGGATCATAGGACTTTGAGTTTAGATATTATCCAATCCTGATATTTCATATTTTGTTCACTGGAGCCCAGGGAAGTAAAATGACTTGTCTGAGGTTATGTGAGTAGTAAGTGGCAGAACTAGAATTCGAAGTCAGATCTCATTTAAAATTCAAATAGGAATTTAAATAGCACTTTATGGTTTATAAAATGCTTTTCATGCATAATCTCCTTTGATCCTCCAAGAAAGCTATGAAATATGTCAGGAATACCACTGTTAACCCAAAGAAGACTCCTAGATTTCCTTCTTTTCACGAAGCTCTGATGTTCCACTCCAGATCTCTGCATACCTCCCAGTGCTCAAGTCCCAACTAAAAAGTGCTTCCCCCCTTCTATTCCTTGCTGATGGGGAGACTAATTTCCCTGTTTGGGGCCCCAATACATCATGTCTGGGCCTTTTATAGACTTGTTCCTATCACCTGCTATTAGAGTCATGAATTCTTTATGACAATGCTTCCTTTTTTTCTTGTTTTTATTTGTGAGGCAATTGGGGTTAAGTGACTTGCTGGGGGTGACACAGCTAGTAAGTGTTGTGTCTGAGTACGATTTGAACTCAGGTCCTCTTGACTCCAAGGCAGGTGCTTTATCCACTGTGCCATCTACCTGCCCCAAATGCTGCCTTTCTTGGTTTTTGCTGGTGGAATCTCCATTAACTGCCAGCCTCTCTTGATCTATTCAACTCATTGGCCCTTGGTATCTATGCCTGCCTAGTGAGAGATGCACATTATTTCCTTCAGCACAAAGACTATCCATCACTATCTGATAGCCCTGACCTCTAACTGAACTAAAACTCTGGCTTAGTTTGGCAACAATAATAATAATAATTATTAATAATAATGCATAACTAACATTTATATAGGCAGTTAGGTGGCATAGTGGATAGAGCACCAGGCTTGGAGTCTGGAAGACCTGAGTTTAAATCCAGCCTCAGACACTTACTAGCTGTTTGACCCTGGGCAAGTCACTTAACCTTGTTTGCCTCAGTTTCCTCATCTGTAAAATGGACTGGAGAGAAATGGCAAACCACTCCAGTGACTTTGCCAACAAAACCCAAACGGGGTCATGAAGAGTCAGATATGACTGAAACAACTCAGCTACAAAAAAAAACAAAACAAACATTTATATACTATGTCCTATATACTGTGGTAAGTTCTTTATAGTTATTGCCTTATTTGATTTTCTTAGAAACCCTAGGAAATAGATCCTATTATCATTTCCAGTTTATAGTTGAGGAAACAGAGGCAAACAGAAGTAAAGTGACTTGCCCAGGGTCACACAGTCAGTAAGTATCCAAGGTTGGATTTGATGCCAGGTCTTCCTAACTTCAGGTCCAGCATTCTATTTACTGTGCTACCTACATGCCCCTAAAATATAGCTTAAAAATAACATATTTAGAGTTCAAGAACTTGGGTTTGGATCAGGGCTCTGATAGTTACTGATAACATGACCTTGGTCAAATTTTTTAACCTCTTTAGACCTTAGATTAAAAATCTTATGAAAATGAGGGGAGAGAATTGTATGATATTAAGGGTACTTCCAGTTTTAAATCCCATAATCCAGCTTATTCTGCCTTCTTTGGTTTGTTTGTGAAAAAGATACAGGAGTTCCTGGACACTGGGAGCTCTGTATCAGTCAAGAGTGTGACATATTGTCCAAAAGTTCATGAAATCCTAGGCTACACTGAGACAGGTAGTTTCCAGAACAATGGAATTGGAAGTCTCTATCTTCTCTACTCTGGTCAAACACTATAACACTGTGTTCAGTTCTGAGCACTACATTTTAGAAAGGATATCAATGAGCTATCATTGGTCCTTTATTTTTGAAGAAAACTAATGACATCATGGGGTGATGTCTTGACTCATGTGTGAATTGGATTTTAAATGAATCAGAGTTGTGCAAAGTCATCAACCTCACTCTTTGCTCCAGAGTCATCAAAGTCCAGTGGCAAGACAAAAGTCAGGACGACTGGTGATGGCTGGGGGGAGGGGGGGATTACAGAGGATGACTTGGTGTCTGACAAAGCTCTAAGCACTGCTCTCATGGCTATGGGAACAAATTGTTCTTCTCTGCCCAGTCCACCTGGTAAAGTCCTCACATGCTTGGAGAAGGCATTGTTGATGACCTAGAGTATATCCAGAGGAAGATGAAGGAGTCTTATGAGTCTCAGTTGAAGGAATTTGGGATGTTTGACCTGGAGAAGAGAAGACTTCAGGGTAACATGATAGCTATCTTAATTTATTTGAGTAGCTGCCAGATGAAAGAGAGATTAAATATGTTCTGCCTGAACTGGAAGGCAAAGACCAACAGCAATGAATAGATGCTATGGGAAAGCACTTAGGTGCTACACTAATGATGTACTGATCTGTGGGGCAGTGATCCTCTATAGAGAAAGAATCATTTTTGGTGCTCATGTTGCTGTGCTATTTAATACAAGAACTTTTGCTTTTGAACTAATGTAATTTCTGGTTGGTTGGTAAGAGAAACACACCAGTGGGGACTCATGAGATTGTGATCTGTATGGATGCAAATCCATAGTGTCCCCCAAACCTTTGTAAGCTTTCAGGGGGGTCCAAGTAGGAGGGTTGCCTTGATGCTACATAATTATTTAAGGTTTACAAAGCATTTTTCTCACAATAACTCTGTGAGATAACTAGTGCAAAAATCATGAACTCCATGTTCTGGATGAGGAAATAACCTTAAAAGTCAATCAGTGAGTAAACCTTTATTGAGTACCTACTATGTGCCAAGCACTGTACTAAGTGTTGTGACTACAAAAAAGTCAAAAGATAGTTCCTGCCCTCAAGGAGCTCACAGTCTTATGGAGAAAACAAGTGAAACAAAACAAACAAACTATATAAAGGATAAATAGGAAACAAATAAGAGAAGGAGAGCACTAGAATTAAAAGGGATTGGAAAGAGATAAAATGTTTCATATAGTCACACAACTAGTAAGTGTCAAAACTTCCACTTCAACCCTTGCCATCTCACTCCTAGTCCAATATTTTTCCCTCTATATCTCGCTGCCTTATAAAAATAGCAGTTTTTTTTTTTGCTTTTTGAAGGGCAATTGGGGCTAAGTGACTTGCCTAGAGTCACACAACTAGTAAATGTTAAAATAGCATTTTTTAATGTTTGGAATTTAAATAGCAAAATGCTTTTCATAATCTCCTTTGATTCTCCAAGTCAGTCTATGAGATATCAAGAATACCACCATTTACACAAAAGAGATTCTTTGATTTCCGTCTTTTCATGAAGCTCTGATGTCCCACCCATAATCTCTGTATCCCTCCCAATGCTTGAGTCCCAACTCAGGTATCACCTGCTATGGCAAAGCCCTGGGTTCATGTCCCACCTAAGACACTCAGTAGCAGTGTGACTCTTAACAAGTCTCTCCATTCTTTAGTTGCCTCATTTATAAATTGAAGGAATTGGTCTTATTGACCTTTAAAGTTGTATCTGGTTAAATTTTTTGAACCTGTTCTTGGGCTTTGATGTGACTGCTGATGATTGTACCCATATGGAAAATTGAAGTGAAGCTATAGCAACTTAGAGCCATGTAGTGCATTCCAGGAAAACAGCCTATAGATTACATATCCACAACTCATAGATAATATCATGAGTGAAGGAGCAGGGTCTGCTTCAGAAGGTCCCCGAGTTTCCCCAGTAGTTGAGTCTGGGCTTCTTCCTTTGGGAACTGCATGCATCTGGGAGCTGAGACAGAGTCAGCCCTGCTTGTGTTGATCAAATGGCAGCTCGAAGGAGTACATGCTTAATTTCCATGAGCAAATTATAGGATTAGAGATTTTCGTGATGGAAGAGGACTTAAATAACATCTAGTTTAGCTGCTTTGTTTTTCAGATGAAGAAACAGGTCCAGAGAAGTGAAGGGACTTGCTTAAAGTTGAATAGTTCCTATGACTCTAAATTCAGTATCTTCTTCCTACTACAAATATCTTTAATCCCAGAAAGGAATGAGCTTTCTCCTTCCTTTTCTCTCTCTAGCCCTTTTCCTGACTCCCTCCTTCTCCCTAACCCTCCCCCTTCACCTTTGTCTCATTCTGTCTCTCCCTCCTACCATCCCTCCCCCAATTCCATTCAATTAATCAAATAGTTATTAAACACCTACTCTGTATAAGGTATTGTGCAAGGCTGGGAATACAAAGACAAAAAAGTGAAATTATCCCTAACTTCAAGGAACTTACATTCTACTGAGGGGCTATATATAATATGTATTAAGCAAACAAATGCCAGGTATATACAAAAGGATTCCAAGAGAGAAAGAGTGCTAATAAATGGGGCCCAGGTGGAGGGAAGCAGAATCAGAAAAGGTTTCATGCAAGAGAAAGTGGCAGCTAGGTTGTGCTGAAAAGGAAGCCAAAGATTTCCTTCTATTGACTTGGTACAACATGCATTTCTCTCCTCTGTGTTCTGGGGTCAGGGAAGCCAGGAGTAAAATTTGTAATACCTAGAATTGCTCCCAACTTCTTGGTGACTGGAAGGAAACGAGTAAGGACGCAAATGAGTAAATAGTGGCTTATGGCTTCTTCCCCTCCCACCATTAGCTATCTGTTAAATATCCTATCTGATTCAGACACAGAATTATATTTGTTTCTCTGAGCATAAGCCTCTCCTTGACATGGCTGGTGATTGCTTTTTTAAAACCATGCAGGGAGGCTCTGTTCCTTCATCCACTGATAAGGTATCAGGTGACAGAGGGATCAGCATCCCAGCACATAAATCTGCAACTAATCCTTGGGAATCAATATTTTTCATTAAGAACCTGTGAGAGTTGGACCATTATGGGGAGAAATCTGTTTAGGTTGACACCTTGATGAAGTTATTCAGTTCAGGGGCTTAAGTCATTGAAAGGTAATAAAGAGCACAGAGCGATCAGGGGTGCTGGTTAGGAGAGAAAACGAAGGGAATATTGAGCTTTATTTCAGTGAAAAATTATCCCACTGATTTATTGGGCAACAATGAGATGTTGACCACCTTAGTAGCGACGGCCAGATGTTACCCATGGAACACCTCTGTTCCTAGATACCTCTGGTGAACCAGATGAATTCAATTGGGTAGCAACAAATTTCATATAGTGAATGGAAGAAGTTTTAGGGCCCCTCACACCTCCTCCACTATGCCTAGGGTGATCTCTGTTGGAAATATACCCGTCTATTGAAAGCTGGTAATATTATTAGATTTATAAATGTCCACTTGCACTCAGTTATATATTGTGTTGTAAATATTCTTAAGTTGTTGTTCACTGTTTAGGTTCTGTTTCTCCATGGGACTCTAGGCTTCCTTCTGGGGCTGAGGGAGTGGGAGTAGGAATCTATCTTCTATTATTTTTGTACAGATTATGAAGATAAAAGCAAAATAATTCCTGAAAAATTAGTTACTGTTATTGAGGGATTCATGCTTCTGGAAAGGACTAGAGTGCATGATTTTGAAGGTCCTTAGTGCCTAGGTTTTGCATTCAGGAGATACCCAGGAAACTCCTGTTCCTTTTTGTTGTGGTTAGGGGTATGGGGGTGTGTATGAAGGTCATATGGCTTTCAAATGAGGAAGCCTGATACTTGGTCAGGGAGTCAGCATACCTGAGCACTGGTGCTTCCAAGCACTAGCTAAAGGCTCACTTTCTGCAAAAAGCCTTTCACAGTTCTTAATCTTAGTGATCTCCCAATTTATCCTGGTTTGATATCATTTTTGTAACTTAACTATCTGTATGTTGGGCAGCTATGTGACACAGTGCTTAGAGGGCTGGGCTTGGAATCAGGAATTCAGCTCCAGATACTTAATAGCTATATGACCCTGGGCAAGTCACTTAACCTTGCTTGCCTCACTTTCTTCATCTGTAAAATTGAGCTGGAGAAGCAAATGGCAAGTCACTCCAGTATCTCTTTCAAGAAAACCCCAAAAAGGGTCACGAAGAGTTGGGCAGAACTGAACTAAACAACAAAAACAATTTTTATGTTGTTACCCTGCTGGACCGAAAGCAAACATTGGGTTGGTTTTTCCTTTTCGTGTTTGTCTTCCTTTGTATACCCAACACTTAACACAGTGCCTGGAACCTAGTAACTATTTATAAATCCTAGTTGACTGACCATAGACAAGTCAGTCTGAACCCCAGTATCCTCAGTTGTCCAAGGAAGGGGTTGGCCTAGAATATCTTTCCAGCTCAAACATTCGCTGACTCCCAGAGGGGATACAAGAGTGATTCCTTCAAGAGGATATGCATTTTAAGAATAAAGGGGAAAAGGACTTTTTTTCTTCTAGTAGATTCACTAAGAAAATGAAAAAACACAACCCAACTGTGTCTGAACATTGAATGAAAAAATCAGTGAAATCTCATCTTCTCCCTCACCTATCCCTAAAGAGGCATTTTGTTTTGAGGGAGTTTCTAAGCCAGGAGCCCTGGGCTATATACACACTGATCAGGCATAATTCTATCATAGAACCATAGACTCTCAGAGGTGAAAAGGACCTTAGAAATCATGTACTCCAATCCTTACTAAAAGTGTGAATCCCTTAATAATAATAACTAATGCTTCAGAGATTGTTTATCTTTTGTCTTTGCATCCCCCAGTGTGTATCACAATGCTTGGCATAGACTCAGCTTTTAATAAATGCTTGTTGATTGATTGATTTCTACATAGCTGTGAGGATTATAAAAGTGCTTTTCTCATAATAGTTCCATGAGATAGATTGTGAATGTATGAATCATGCCATTTTACAGAAAAACAAATTGAGGCATAAAAAAGTTATATAAGATCCGACAACTAGGGAGCATTAGATCAGGGATTTGAACTTAACTCCACTGTATTTTTTCCCCATAACATGTGCTACCTCAACAGCACAGCTGATATCTTTCTCTTCCCAAACTCACTGCTGCTTTCTGGTCACTGCTGTAGATTTTACTGATCTTGTTCTTTTTCAGAGAGGAGAGCTTGAATTATTTTGGTAGAAAAGTCCCTGTGGTCTTCTAAAATCCAAATGATCCCAGATATAAGGGAATTAAGCTCTGGGCCTTCTGGTTAGCTTTCCATTGCTTTCCATAAGAATCTTCACATATCCATTACTTCTTATTTACCAATAGAAATTCTAGTCTTAATTTCCCCCTAAATGACTTCGTGACATTAATTAGTTGACTTACTTGCCTTCTCTGGGCCAGTTTCCTCCTTTGCAAAATAAGAATGTTGGATTAGATGATCTCTGTGGTCTTCCAGCTTTAACATGATATAACTTTATATAGGAGGTAATTCTTTGACTAAGGACACATCAGGTCTTTAGGCTTAAACATGGGGGTAATTTGGAAATGTGATCAATAATTTTCCCTTATAATGAACATATGGGATTTAAGCTGGGCATAAAGAACCTCCCTACAGTGAGAGCTGTTTGCTAGGGAAGCTGTTATATTTCCCCTTGTAGAGATATTGAAGTTTTTATTCATTCATTAAGCAAATCTTTAAGTGCCTGCTCCACATAACTTCTTTGGGCCTCGGTTTCCTCATTTGTTAAATGAGGTTAGACTAGACCACCTTTGAGATCCCTACAAGCTCTAACTCAATGATCCTATAAGCCCACTAATATATATTAGTATAGATATATATTATAATATATCATATATAATGCATATTATATATGATATATTATAACATATATTAGTATAGCCAGGTATAATAATGGGAGTAGGAGATGGTGAGATAAAGACAAAATTTTTCTTGCTGTCAAGGAATTTCTGTTCTGTTCTATTATTGCCCACTGCCTCCAAGAGAATGTAGAGGCTGCTTCCCTGGAAATGGAGATAAAACCTCCATCTGTGCCATGCTTCAGGAAAGAGCTAGTGTCAATCGCAACATTTGAGCTACCCCTCGAATCATTCCCTGCCACCCTGCCAGAGGGCAGGCAGTGATTGAATATGGAAAAGTTCACACAAAGTCAGGTGCTAAATGAGGGATTGAAATGCTCACTGACCCATGAAGAGAATCACTACTGGTGGCCTGAAATAGTCCAGACCCTTTTTATAACCACTCAGGCTAAATGAAAATCTTCCCAAATCTTGGATGAAATTGTAAATCAGCAAAGTTGGTCTCTGTCTTTCTTTCTGCATCTCCTCTCCCTTTAATTGCCCAGTTCCCTTTTCCTGTACCCTAGTGAATTGCAAGTGCTTCTGCCAGGAAGTCCCTAGGGGCCTGATCATTCCCTCCCCATCTCCATCCAACTCTGTGCTCTAGTTAGGTTCCCTCTGGGTAGACTCCCTTCAGGTTCTCCTCCTGGCTCAGTGACTGCCTGAGCTGATACATTTGAGCATTAAGAAGCTAGGGGGCTGGTAATGGTTTAATATGTTCCCCTTTCAGATAACATTTGCATGTTAACAGGGGTGTCACAGCTGGTTGATTCTCCTGCTCTACTCCTATCTTTTCCCAAGGAAAGGTGGACTAATGTAATGCTTCAGATAAGTCTGTGAGCTTTATTGTAGACTACAGACTATGGTGATACTAATATGTGGAGGTCTTGAAATGAGTTCTCCATGAATGGAGGAAGTTCCTTGGTACTGGAAATCAACTGGAGACTGGATGTTCACCTATCAGATTGTTATAAAGAAAGCTGATGCTTAGTTATAGGATAGTGACTTCTGAAGGTGTTTCCAACTTGGAGTCTATGACCATCACAAAACTATTCTACATGAACCCTGACCCCCTGGTAGTGGGTTCCATACTGTCCAGGGGAACAGGGGCCAAAGTTCTGACCCTGGGCAAGGCACACTATGCTCATATAAGAAGAAAAGAAGGAACAGGTCACTTATAGCTTTAGGATGTTGACTTTGGGGGCTTACCCTCTTCCAGGCAATCTCACTATAAAGTCAGTCTAGGCTCGGTGCCTATATATTTTTATAACCTCAGCAAGATGAGGTGGATGAAGGTTTGGAGGCATTTAATAACCATGTGGGTGAGGGTGGGGTGCTACTATTTTAGGCTCCACTAATTATCTGGATCACCCTTTGGGCAGCCCTCTTCTTGTGGCAGTCAGGTGATTAAAGGGGCTTTGAGAAGAGGTGAGAGCAGACTATATGCCTATAGCCATGTGCCATGAAGACAATGGGTATTAAAATATATTAATATGATTGAATAAGAAATGGGAGCATCTCAGAAAACTTGGCAGCCCGATGGGCAATGTATTTTGGGAAATGAGAAGTTTTTTTTTTTTAGCACCCAAGTCATTTCATGTGGGTCAAGTCAAGTCAAATCAACAGGCAACATGAAGCACTTATTATATGTCGGCCACTTCTCTAAGTGGTGGTATAGAAAGGCATAAAATAGTCTCCCTTCTCAAGAAGCTTACTATCTAATGGGGGGAGACAAGATGAAAACAGCTATGTACAAACAACACACACACACACACACACACACACACACACACACACAGGATAAATTGGAGATCATCTCAGAAGGAAAGCACTAAGATTAAGGAGGTCTGGCAAATAATCAATCCACCTATGGTAAGTGGAAACAGTTCAGCCTCCTTTTTCATGATCCGTTCATTTCTCTCCCCTTTCTAGCATGTCATGGCAGTGGTAGGGCTCAGGTGTCATTCTAGAACTCCCGAGGCTGGTAAATTATCATTCTCAATCATTAGTGTCTATAATAATTATTCTCTTTTCCTCAGCTCCCAATGTCTTACTCAGCACCTTCATTGTGACTTGTCAGGGTGCCATCCTTATTACACCTTCTGGGAAAGGATGGTGGTGGGGATCATTATTAGAAAGCATTTATATATCCTGCTGCTTATCTCTAAGGTATGGAATCCAGCCCATGCTATCTGGTGTGAGAGGTAGGGAGGGCAGTCAAGGTTAAGGAGATGGAAGGTACTGGATCATGTTGTTAGGCTAGAGGTGGCTGAAATTTGCAGGTCAGAAAAGAAATAGATTTGAAAAAGCATAAAAAGGAGATCCTACAGGAGAAGAAACTTATAGAATGTGGAGAAAAAAGAGGAAAAGCAAGAGTCAGCTTGGATTCAGTAAGAATGAGATTTGATCTGGGTCACTGGCTTTCCTCTCCCCTTTATTCTTTGTAAAGGACTCTAGTCTCTGTTACCAACATTTACAGCTCTCCTGAGGTATTAAAAATAATCTGCATAGATCCCTTCTAGTGTTTCTTGATGCTTTAGCCCTTTCAGCTTTCTGCTATTGATTTGATTTTAAAAACAAAACATAAGAGTTCACTTATTCATTCCAATGGTAAATAAATTACAGATCACCTAGTTCAGCTTTCTTTGGATATATACTCTATGCATCCCTGCCAGGAGGTCATCCAGTCTAACTTTTCTTTCTAGAATCTTCACACTGTATTGGGAAAAAATCCATGAAGAGGATTAGTAGGTCTAGAGGGAGAAGGGTAGCTTAGGGATTCCTTGGCCCCTGTCTCACGTTTCTATTCTTGCCCTTGGTGTCTGGTCCAGACTCAGATAGGATCATAGCTCTGGTCTCTGTAATCTATCTCCTGAATCATGTACTGGCACCTGGTCCAACTCTAAGAATCTCCTCCCTAGCACTTGTCCTTGAGCTATGGAGATGAACTAGGAAGGCTGTAAGAATGATCCAGAAAGGCAAGAGATACACAAGATTTAGGCACTTTGCATCCCTCAGATTAAATCTTATCAGAAAGAACTCCAGAACTTTGGTTGGGGGAAAGGGGGTGAAGGGGAAGGGAAGGGAGTTTATTCAGTCCTGAAGGTGATAAGAACAATTGGTAGACAAGCGGGCAGATGGGAGAGGGGAGCAAGCCTAAGAGTTACATTTGTGTAGTTGGAAAAAGAAGGGTATAGGGGGTGTCTAGGTGGTGCAATGAATAGAGCACCAGCCCTGGAGTCAAGAGGACCTGAATTCAAATCAGGCCTCAGACACTTAACACAAAAACTAGCCATGAGACCTTGGGCAAGTCACTTAACCCCAAGTGCCTTCCCCCCCCCAAAAAAAAACAAACAAACAAAAGGAAGGGTATAAGTGAGAACACTGAGGCAACACAGGAACATTCCATTTACTTAATCTTCTAAAAAGATGTGTGTGTGTGTGTGTGTGTTCGTGTGTGCTCGTGTGTGTGTGTGTGTGTGTGTGTGTGTGTGTGTGTGTGTGTGTATGTGAAGTTTGAGCAATTGTTTTATTGAATTTTATTGGTCAACTGCATTAGTGTCCTATATTCAGTAATCTCTGAACCAGTTAGATCTGGGGCTATCTTTTGCCTTTCTTTGCATTTTCAGCACTTAGAATCATGCCTGGAATATAGTAAATGTTTAATAAATGCTTATTGACTGACTGACTGACTTAGAGGGGTAGAAAGACAAAGCTGTGGGTAGATTGGTTAAAAATGTCTGTTTATATCATGCAGGTTTTAGGTAATTGTTTAGAATTTGTATCAGTGAATGAATGAATAAAAAATGAACGAATGAACAAATGAACGAATGAATGAATAGGCACTTAATGAGCACTTTGTACCAAGCACTGTGCTAAGTGATGGAAATACAAATAGAAAAAGCAATGTAGTCCCTGCTTTCAAGGATTCACATTCTAAAAAGGGAAGAGAGCACATATAGGGGAGTGGTAGCCATGTGACAGCTGCCACTCACACTTAGGCAGTGAACAACATTTAACAAAAGCCTCTTTTAATCATTGAGAAAATTTAACTTACCATATAGTTTTCCAAATAGGTTAACCCAAATTGTATAAGCAAGTGAAAAATGCTCTCTCATAAATCTCCCAAATCCTCATTATCAATGGGCTTTGGTAATATGATATTTTTTCTTCATTTGTTTTTTTGCTTTTTGGAGGGCAGAAGGCAGGGAAATTGGGGTTGTGACTTGCCCAAAGTCACATGGTTAGTAAGTGTTAAATGTTTGAGGCCAGATTTGAACTCAGGTCCTCTAGAGTCCGGGGCCAGTGCTCTATTCACTGCACCACTTAGCCATCCATATGTGATATTTTGTAAATGCCAGTGGAAGTACTTTGTACACAGAAGTAATTTAGTAAATATTACATTTTAATTTTTTTTGGAGGGCAATTGGGGTTAAGTGACTTGCCCAAAGTCACACAGCTAGTAAGTGTGTTAAGTATCTGCAGCCATATTTGAACTCAGGTCCTCCTGACTTCAGGGCCTGTGCTCTATTCACTGCACCACCTAGCCACCCCTAGTAAACATTATTGAGGGTAGGCAGCTAGGTGGCATAGTATCCATATCCTATATAGCTACATTTATCCATAGGTGAAAATAGTGCTGGACCTGGAGTCAGGAGGATGAGTCTTCAGGAGTTTAAATCTGGCCTCAGACACTTAACACTTACTAGTAAGTATTTACTAGCTGTGTGACCCTGGGCAAGTCACTTAACTCTGTTTGCCTCAGTTTCCTCATCTGTAAAATGATCTGGGGAAGGATAAGGCAGATGACTCCAGGATCTTTGCCAAGAAAACCTCAAAGAGTCAGACGCAACTGAAATGACTGAACAACAATAATCAATAGATTTGAGGATGGTTTGAGCTCTGAGACTTTGTAAATGCTTGGATACTTTGTATAGAGAAGCTTTTCTGATGTGATACTTTGTAAATCTTGATAAAACAATAACAACAACAACAATAACGACAAATGTTGTATAGTAGGGCAGGTACCATCTCCCTCCTTATTCTCCCATCATGGCACCCCTCTGCTCCAGTCACACTATGGTCAGATTGGCTTAATTTGTGGGGATCCTGCCTCTAGGCTTCCTTTTCTCATACACTTTAGGGCTAATTCCAACCCCAGAGCAGTTGCCTGGGGAAAATTTACTTAGTTTGGGCTCATGTCTGGGACCTCCCAAAAGTGTACGTGTGTGGGGGAGTAGAAGGTATCCAGTATGTTATAGGAATCGTGTATAGGACAAGTCTTTATTTTCTATGCACAAAAGAAATGCTAAGCACAAACTATTCACAAGTGAGTATTGACAGAAACGCTTACAAGAGGATCCAGTAATTTAACTTATAATTACTGTTATACTCTCTTGGGAGAATGATATTTAAATCTTATCAGAATATAAAACAGTTTTCAGGACTACTATATAGACTTTGCTCCATTTACCTGGGCTCTGTACTGTCTCTTGGTAGATGTTTCCTAGTAAACTGAGTCAGGGATTGGGTTCATTCTCTAATCTGATGGTCAGTTCCTTTAAGAATACTGAGTCCAGGAACTCAATTCAAAGCACAACTGGCAATGACCTAGGACCTAGAATCTCTGAACTTCATGAGGATGTCTCCAAGACTGTGTGTGACCATCTCAGTCTCAATGTTCAGTTACTTAAAATCAGGCAACATACACACACACACGTACACACACACACCCTACACACAGAGAGAACAGACAAGTCAACAGGAGTTCTGAAAGCTCCAGTTAAGGGCTCTCTTAGGTAGGATATTTCCTTTGAGATGGGGAAAGGGAACTGTTGAGAGAGAGAGAGAGAGAGAGAGAGAGAGAGAGAGAGAGAGAGAGAGAGAGAGAGAGGAAGAGGGAGAGAGAGAGAGGGAGGAAGAGGGAGAGAGAGAGAGAGGGAGGAAAAGGGAGAGAGAGAGGGGGGGAGGAAGAGGGAGAGAGAGAGAGAGGGAGAGAGAGAGAGAGAGAGAGAGAGAGAGAGAGAGAGAGAGAGAGAGGAGACACTAGCCACATGGGAGCTGAAGGAAAAAGAGACAACAGGGGTGGGGGAAAGAAGAGTCACTTTCCTTTTAAAGCTCCAGAGCCATCACTTTTTCTTGTTCAGTGACCAGGAAGGGAATTGCTTTCTCATTTTAAAGTGCCCAAGTGCTGAGTCACATGCATGGTCAGCATGGGAGGCCCCAAAGCTCCCATGGGCTGAGCTAGCATATGTATGTAGTCAGCTGGAAGTAGGCAGGAGAACATTGCCCATTCTCTGTGTAAACCTTGGCTATCCTTATTGAAGGGGCAGTGGTGATAACCACATTAGCCTTAGAGGATTTAGAATTGGAACAACTTTAGAGATCCTCTAGACTGATGATGAGGAAACAGACTAAAGACATTGTGAGTTGCTCAAAGTCATGTAGGTAGCAAGCTGAAAAGCCAGGGTTCAAAACCAAGTTCTTTCCTTCCAAATCAGATGTTTCTACTATACCATACTGCCTTCAATTACTGAGAAACTTTAGAATGTGGAAACTTTGCAGCATGGTATATTGGAGAGGAATTTGGAGCCAGAAGGTCTGGGTGCTAGTCTTAAGTCTGCCACTTACCACTTTATTTTTTGTTACCATGAACAAGTAAGTTTACCTCTCTGGGCCTTAGTTTCATCCATAAAATGAGGGTATCATACTCAATAATCTTAAACAACCCTTGAGGTTTTAAATCTATAATCCTGACCCTGCACTTCCTCCTGATTGAGGGTATCTGGTAGTATGACTACTTTGTAAATCTGAAATTCTCATATAAACCTTTCATACAGAACCATGAGCACAGGATTCTAACATTATTGGTGAGACTTGGCTAATCCCCAGGTCCATTTCAAAAGTAAGGAAAAAAGGAAAAGCTATAAAAATGGGAAAATATATTTGACAATAGACTCTGAAAGAAGCCTTAGTAATCTGGTGACCAAGAAATTAGGGGGATGGGGCAGGAGTGTCTCAGTATTTCAACATAAGACTGCAGAATGTTTCTTGCTTTGAATTAGTCTCCTATCAGCACACTGGTTTCCATGTCTCTCCTTCAACCTTGCTTGAGGTGCTTGCTAGCAAATGAGGTTGCTTCAGATAAGCTGCACTGTTATTGGGGATGAATGAATGAATGAATGAATGAATGAATGAATGAATGAAGCATTTTTAAGCACCTGCTATTTGCAAAACACTGTCCTGTGTGCTCGTGACACAAATAGAAAGGTAACAAGCCCTCCAGGAGCTCACATTCTAATGGGGGAGACTACACATATGGAAGACTACCTGCAAGGCAGATGAAAAAGTCCTATGGTCCTTAGTGTACAGTGGCAAATCAGATGGTAATGCCTCTTCTCTAATCCAATATGATATCAAGTATGATGAAATCACTTCAAATTTTTATGTTGAACCATATGACTATTTCAAAAAACTTTGGTAACAAGTACTTTTTTTGGGGGGGGGATCTTCTGTAGCTATGGCTATATAACTTGCAGGAGCTGTTGCCAAGCTACATCTTCACAGGGGCTGAGGTGGTGTGGGCACTAGGCTACAAGCATTGCTGTTTACAATTCTCTTGGGTTTAGTCTAAGAGGAGATGGTGGTCAGGTTGGTGGTTAAGATTTGATCTGCCTGACTCATTCTGCCTCTAGACTCTATCTCCAGGTGCTTTGCTTCCATTAGGCCAGCTTGACTGCCCAGTGAATGGCAGTTGGCTAGAATGGCCAGGCCCCTTCTTCATAGGATCTGCTTCCCTAGGTGGTGACTGTGAAGGCTGCGATGGAAGCAGAACCACTGGGCTTGAAGGTGTGATCTCTCCTGGTCTTCCTGTGCCCACCTGCCTGCTGATAATAGTTGGGCAGCAGATGTTGCTGGTGGTGATGAGGAAGTTGGGGCCCCTTCTCCACAATGGGTTTTTTCAGGTTCCTTAATCTGCCTAAGTGAGTTCTTGGTTCTCTCCTGCTGATGGCACATGTTAACTTTGTAATGAACTTTTCTGCTACTACACTCCTAAGAAAGATTGGGTTTAAAAAAACCCTTTATATTATATAGATTGGCATAATGGCATAGTGGTCACTGTACTGAGCTCAGAATCTGGAAGTCTTGTTTTCAAATTCTCCCTTTGTTTTAGTGACCTGCTCCTTTCTTCCAAATTAGCACAAGAAAGCAGGTTGGGGGAAAGGAAATAGTAATAGCTTTCTAAGTGGTCAGAGGGGAAGTTGTGACTGGTGGACTTGAGGGGTCCTCAAAGGGTTAACAGACATAGCTAGTAAGTGGGGAGAGGAGATAGCCGCTCGTGCCTCCAAAGAGGACTGGAAAGGGGAAGGATGTAGTAGCTTAAATACTCCCTCTTAATAACTTACAATCATTTTCTTATTTTGATAGAACAGTTCTTACATTTGTTGTACTTTTTAAGTTCCCAGGGAAGGTTCAAAGTGGGCTGGCCAGATCAGGATTGGAAGGCTCATACTTCTTATTTCTGACTGGGATGGAAGATATATTAATTTTTTTTTTTTTGCTTTTTGGAGGGGAGAAGACAGGGCAATTGGGGTTAAGTGACTTGCCCAAGGTCACAAGGTTAGTAAATGTTAAGTGTCTGAGGTTTGATTTGAACTTGGGTCCTCCTGAATCCTGGGCCAATGCTCTATTTACTGTACCACCTAGCCCCTGAGATATATTAATTTTAAGAACAAAAGTGCTACAAACAGGAAAAAAAAAAGCTAGTCCACTTGGGCTGATCTGAGCATTATCACAACTTTGGAAAGAGTAAAGGATTTTCTCTTTTTTTTTTTAACCAACAGTTGGAGACATGAGGTAAAATTGTAGTAAATTACATAGGTAAGCAGGGAAACAAACACATTAAAGTATTCTAGGAAGTTATAATTTTCCTCTTTGATCCTGCATCTGAATAGTCCTAGGTTAAGGTAGGGGAAACTTCACAAAGATCCTAATTTAAAAAAAGAAAAAAATCTCTCAAATTGATTTGAGGTCAACTGACCCTAAATCATTCTTTGTAGTGGAAACTCATTCCTGTCTTTGAGGTTACAAAGACTGAACCTGAATGACCAGACTCCTACGTCAGTGGCACTGATAACAGAGACATTTGTTTTGGGTAAATTTTTATTCATCCTAAACTTAAATGCAGAATGAGAAAAGAAAAAAAAACCACATTTCCATGTACATAGCACGATGTGAGAGAAGGTTCAATGTAAAACACTAAACTTCCATTTCAAGGAAACATATGTAATAAATACTGTGCATTGTTTCCAAAGGTGCCTAGCTTTTCTTCATTTCCTTCCAGATTTTCTTTTGTTTTCTGCTGGGCACTTTTTACTTTATTTCAAATAAAACGCTAAGTCAGCTTCTCTCTGTTTTGATCTTGGGTTAGATCCTGTACACCCTTCCAATGGAGATCTTTTTGGATACTAAGTTTGTTGATGGCATCTCCGTCCTTCTAATGGTGAAAGCCCTTTTTTCTGTTCAGTCATTTTCAGTTGTGTCCAACTCTTTGTGAGCCCATTTGGGATTTTCTTGGCAAATACTGAAGCTGTTTGCTGTTTCCTTCTCTACCTCATTTGACAGATGAGGAAACTGAGGCAAACAGGGTTAAGTGACTTGCCCAGGGTCACACAGCTAATAAGTATCTGAGGTCAGATTTGAATTCAGAAAGACTCATCTTCCTGACTTCAGGCCTGACACACTCTCCACTCTACCACCTACCTGTCCCTCACACGCTCTTAGTAGCAGCTTTATCCTGGTCTCTTCACTTTCACTCATGACACAGATATTAAATCTTGATGTCTTAATGTGTATAACATCTCATGTCACACCACTTCACAAGACTGTCCCTTTAATTTAACCAGGGGTGGGGAGCCTGGGGTCCCCTAGGTCCTCAAATGCAGCCCTTTGATTGAGTCCAAACTTCACAGAACAGATCCTCTTAATAAAAAGATTTGTTCTGTAAAACTTGGACTCAGTCAAAAGGCTGCCCCCAAGGGCCCAGAAGGCCACATGTGCTCTTGAGGAGGCAGGTTCTCCACCCCTGGTTTGAGCCCACATCTCCTCTTGCCTTGCTTATTGCAATGGCCTCCTAACTGATTTCCCTGCATTCTTATTCACTTCTGCCAGAATAATTTTCCTTAAGCCCAGATCCAACTATGTGGCTCTTCTGCTCAAACAACCTGTGACTTTGTATTATGCCTAGGATTACACAAATTCTTCTGCTTAGCTTTCAAAGCCCCACACAATTTGGCCCCCAAATATCTTTCCATACTCATTGGACATTACTTTCCCTCCTGTACTCCATGATCCAACCAAACTGGCCTTCTCTCTGTTCCTCATTCATGGCACACCATCTCCTATCTCAGTGTTCTCACACTGGCCAATTCCCAGGCCTGGAATGCACTCCCACCTTAACCTGCCTCCCTCTTTTCCTATAAGATGCAGCTTAGGCATACAATCTTCTGTACAAAGACTTTCCTCTTCTCCCCAGATGCTAGTGCCCTCAAATTGCTTTGTATTAAGCTTCTATGTATATATTTGCATCTATTCCCTTTGTAATATGTGGTATATATTTTATACATACTTGTTTTTCCCCTTCCCCATTAGATTCAAGTTCTTTTGTGAGTAGGGATTGTTTCATTTTTATGCTTGTGTTCTCCACTGCCTAGCACAGTGGTGCATAGTAGGCACATAATTCCTTCTCATTGACTGAATGTATTAGCTATCTCTCCCAACTTCATGCCACCCACCAGTCTGATAAGCATGCATTCTATGTTTCCATTAAAGTAATGAATAAAAATATTGATTATAACATGACTAGGAAAGCACTAGAGGCCTTACTCAGTTTGATTTATAGGATATCCCCAAAAATCTTGGTGCAGTTTTAAGATTTAATTAATATACAGGGTGTCCCAAAAGTTTTAATATAGTTTTAAGCTTAAAACTGCCCCCAAATCTTTCGGGACATCAGGTAGAGTCATTAATCAACATTTGTTGTATATATTGTTCAAAATAGCTGTGAATCCTTCTCACTGTTCTTTTACCCAGCCCAAATTCCTTTATTTCATGTGCAAGGGTAGGACAGGAGTGGGGGTACAGGTGTAACGTTAATAGCTAATAGCTTTAACATAGCTAATAGTTCCATAGCACTTTGCAATTTACAAAGGATTTTACATTGATTATCTCATTTGTTCCTCATAAAATCCCTGTGAGGTAGGTAACAATAATAGCTGGCATTTATATAGTGCTTTCAGGTTGGCTAAGTGTCTTAGAAACTCATTTAGTCCTCACAACAACCCTGGGAGGTCGATTCTATGACCATCCCCATTTTACATGTGAGAAAACTGAGACATACAGAGGACATGTGTCTTGTCCAGGTCACACAGCAAGAAGGTGTCTGAGGCTGGATTTGACCTCAAACCTTCCTGACTCCATGTCCCGAGTTCTATCCACCATATCACTCTAGCTACCCCCAGTATTATTTCACAGATGAGTAACATAAGACACAGAGAGGTACAACAATTTGTCCAAATTCACCAACAGGATTTGTGATAGAGCCAGGATTCAAATCCATGTCGTCTTCCAATTGTGCTATGTATGTGTAAATCTGGGGTCACAAACATTCTTGTTCTTCTTCACCTAAACATTTATCCCAGGTGGGTTTCCACAGTAAAGGGCAGATGTGAATTGTGAGTCATTGAAACACCAATAATGGTTCTGGAGAACAGATAATGAAATATCGTTCCCTCTTCTCGTCAAAAAGGCTAGAGACTACAAGGGCAGAGTGTTGCATGAATTGTCAGACTTGGTCACTGTATCCATTGGTTTTGCTTAATTGTTTTTCTTTGTTACATTCAATTCCGGGGTGATGACTGGCTTGGGGAGGTATATCCAGAAATGACCAGGTTGTGAAAACAAAGGACAGCAAAGAAATGTATTTAACAATAAAAACAAACAAACAAAAAGATCACTGTGCTCGCTCTCTCTCTCTCTCTCTCTCTCTCTCTCTCTCTCTCTCTCTCTCTCTCTCTCACACACACACACACACACACACACACACACACACACAGAAAGAAGAAATTATCTGACCCTAGACCACAACAGAGACTTTGGCAACATTTTCTGAGATAATTGGGTAAAAGCCTCAGTTATCCAGACAATTGTTTTAATTTTCTAATTCAGATCAAATGAGATGATATCTGTAAGGTGCTAACACATACCTAGCACTTGCCTTCAATGCTTCACTTATCTCCCCCTACCAACCTTCTGATTTTCCAGGTTTGTTTTTCTGTCATACTCTGGTTTAGGTATCATGGCATGACTGGGAAAAGCACCTTTAGAGATAAGAAGAGGAAGAAACAAAAAGACCATTGGAGATATCTGTACCTTCCAGAATTCAGGTAAATCCAAGTGCTCCAGATTAAGTGGAAGCTTGAACTCTTCTCTGTAGAGGGGAGGTCACCTCCATGAAGACTTCTCTGATTACTCCTGCCCACAGTGATCATTTCCCTTTTTGAATTCTTTAAGTACCTAAAATCTTTGTCTCATTCAATCTCAGAGCTAGTAGGTACCTTCCAACCTGGACCTGACTGAGAACCCTCTGTGTAACATACCCGACAAATATTTATACTGAAATTTTGCTTCACTTTCTCCATTGAAGGAGAATCCACTACCTCCCATCCCATGATTGGCAGACTCTATTTGTTTAGAAGCGTTTCTTTTTAGTTGTTTTTTAAATAATGGAATATAACTCAAATCTATTGTGTACAACTTGCTATTCCCTTTAAATGTATAAAAAGTTATTATGTAAATTTCTTTTTTCCTTTTTTTCTCCTCTCCCCAGCCCTGCTGTAGAGATGGCTACCATTAGACACAAATATATATTTATAAAATCATTCTATACATTCTTCTATTTATCAGTTCTTCCTCTGGATATAGACAGATAGTGTCTTTCTTCATATGTCCTTTATGGTTAATTTGGGTTTTTATAATAGTCAAAATTACTTTATCCATCAAAATTGTTCTTAAAACAATATTGCTGTTACTGTATGCAATGTTCTCTTGCTTCTGCTTATTTCAATCTTCATGATTTTGTGCATCTACCCATGTTTTTCTAAGATCATTGGGGTTATCATTTCTTACAGCATAATTTTCTTAATTAATTTCTTATAAAATTGTTTATTCATATCAAACCCAAATCTGCTTCTTGGTAACTTTTACATATCATACCCAGAACTAGTCTTATTCCTCTTTCATTTCAGCCACTTAAAGACAGATAGCTATCCTGTCTCTCCCAAAACCCTTTCTTCTCCAGGTTAAATATCACCAGTTCATCCAATAGATCTCCTATGGCATAATCTCCATTCTTCTCATTATGTCAATCACCCTGTTCTGGACATGGTCCATCTTCTCTGTGTCTTTCCCAAAATGGAGGGACTAGATGCAACATTCCAAATATAGCTTGACGAGGGAACAATACAACCAAAATATCACTTCTCTAGTACACTATGCATCTCTTAACTTAGCCTAGAATAGCATTAGCTTTTTTTAGCTGTTACATCATGCTGTTGACCTTTTATAAATTTGCTGTTCACTTAACATACCCATCCCCACCTCCCAAAATCATCTACACAGGAACTGTTGTCTAGTCTTATCTCCCTCATTCTGTATTTGTGAAGTTAATTTTTTTTAACCCAAATGTCATTTTGTATTTATTCCTATTAAATTTAATTGAATTTAAATCAAACTATTATTCTAGACTGTTGACTATTTTTGGATCCTGATTTTATTATGTAATGTGTTAGCTATTTCTCCCAGCAATATGCCACCTGAAGATTTGATAATCTTGGTAGCTATAATCTTCATTCAAATCACAGAGAAAAATATTGAACAATACATGGTGAAGGGATCCATGGCCTATCCCACTGGAGACCTTTACATCAACCTGTTATCAACTATAGTTTAGGTCTGGTTATTCTAACAGTTCAAAATCCACCTAATCATATTCACAAAATCACAAAGACATTCATGTCTTTCAATATTAGCCATCAGAATTATATGAAAGACTTTATCACAAAATCTGGCACTTGGTTAAAGAATTTAAAATGTTAGGTTTCTTCACAAAATTTTTATTTTGATACTTTCTCATACCACAGAGTCTACCTTGTGTTTTTGAAGGTTATTTCATTAGAGTTTCATCAGACGCTACCAGGTTCTATTTATGATGAAAAAGTTTTGAGTATGGTTCTAGAGACAGATTGTGTCTTCCATTTGAAAAATAATCTAGCCACACACAGAGGCTTATTTCCAGTAGGTTGGCCTGTAGAATTCTTTGGCTATTCCTGCCCAAGAAAGAAGGAAAAATACAAAATGGCTCTTCATCCTGTAGCATATTTCCACTTCTATAGTGATGGTAGCAGACTGGTGGAAAAGGGTGCAGAGATCAAATTGTTTTTAGATTGTCTACAAATATTGATTCTACTGTTAGTACACAAAATATGAGATTATTGTCTAAAGACCAGTCAACACATTAATGGAGGCACTGAACCACATTGATATGGAAATTCTCTCTGTGAAGCTGTCTTGCTTATCTTTGTTCCCTTTTGACCTTCCTTCTTTTCTCTTTTGTTCCGCCTGCTTTCTCCATGCCAGCACATGTTTCAGCTTCTGGGTGAAAGTCACAGAGCCTTCAGCAACCTGATTTGTGGTGGGTTGCTTTGCTTCTCACATAATTTTATATCAGTGAGGAAGAGTCTTGGAAGGGTTAATAGTACTAACTTTCTGGGGGCACACACACCTGAGTTTGTGGGCAGTCTTTATTTTTTTATATTCACAATTGGTTTTTGACACATCTCAGTCTTAATACACACACATGATACTCAGTAGTCTTCAATAGGCACTTGTCTGGTGGAGGAAAACCCTATGTGCTGCCTCTCATAATTAGCCCAAAGATAGCATAGGGTTACTTATCTTTCTAGGAAAAGATTATCATCCATTTTATCAGCTTTAGTACTATTAAGTATCTTAAGAATAACCTTGGGGGTGGCTAGGTGGCACAGTGAGTAGAGCGCTGGCCCTAGAGTCAGAAAGACCTGAGTTCAGATCTGGCCTCAGACACTGAACACACACAAGCAACAAAACAAAACAAAACAAAACAAAAACTAGCCATGTGACCTTGGGCAAGTTACCTTAACCCCAATTGCCCCCCCCCCCAAACAAAAACAAAACAAAAAAAGGAATGACCTTGGCAGAATTTATTGTTATCTTGAAGGGGTGGTGGTGGTGGCAGAAAGCTTTAGTAAAAGTTAAAAAAAAAAAGAATAACCCGAAGATTTTTGGTATGAAAACCTATAAAGTTGTAAGAGATTGTATTTCAAAGAAAATTAGAACATTGGATCTGGAGCCAGGAAGACCTGTGTTCAAAACCAGCCTTGGATCCTTACGTTGTGATCCTAGGTAAGTTTATTTAAGTTCTATCTCAATTTTCTCATCTACAAAATAAGGATTACTTAATCCCCTCATAACAAGGATAAAATGAGATGATATATGTAAAATCCTTTACAAACCTCAAGGTGCTATATAAATGCTAGCTATTATGTAAACAGAAAAGATCTAAATAAACCATACTCACTACAAATATTTGTTCAACTTAGGAAAGGAGCTTCCCAAGATGGAGGTGGTACTTATTTAATTGTACAATATGTAAGAATAACAATCTTGCAGGCTATTGGAATTATCCTGTAGATGCTTTTGGTAAGCCTGAGCAAGATAAGCTGACATTCCACTATTTTTATTCAATTACAAAAAGCAATATCCACCTGAGTGATAGTCTGCTGAGCATTAGGCATAAAAGAACAATACTAGGTTAGATAGTGACTTGTTACAGAATGATTTCTATCTGAAATTCATGAAATATAAAAGGAGAATGAGAGTAATAGCAATAATGGCTTGTTTCATCACTTAGTTTCTCTTCGGATAGAAATTCATACATTGATAGTACCTTGGACAGCGAGGTGTTTCCTAGCAGTGCACATAAAGCCCTGGCTAATGAAAAAAGGCCACCCAGGACAAATGGACAGTCCCTTAAGTTTTGTCTGTGAGTATGTTAGAGTGACACTGGAGATGGATAATGAACTGGGCCTAGAACTGAACTGGAGGAAGAGTAGACTGGATAGCATTTGGGAAATTGAATGGGACTTTTTGTGACTCCAAATTTCTCCTTCAAACAAAAATCCATCTTTTAAAAACCAATATTCTTCTGGTAGTGCAATATGGTTTTGAATTATGAAACACTATAATTTCCAAGGAATCAAAATTGTGGGTCACCAAAAGGGCAATAGAGAAAGACACATGGTTTGTATAAATGGACTGCAGTGTATTAATACACTGAGGAATTACATGAAAAAAGCAACTTGGATCCTCTGACTCTAGGACCAGCATAGTTTGATATCGGTTTGTTCATTCTACCATATTCATTCCACATATAAGATAAATGAAATTTACTGACTGGAGGTCAGAAGGAAAATATAAACTCCTTGAGGGCAGGGACTGTTTGATGTTTTTATTCCCAGTGCCTGGCATGTAGTAATGATTAATACATGCTTGTTGATTGTCCAATCATGTTAGCCAATGGAGTGACTTGAATAAACTGCAGCCACTTCTAGAAAAATCTCAATTAAAATTTCCCCCCTTATCTTTATATACTGCCCCCTCATTTTTACCATAGGAAGAGATTCACTCAAAGATTCACTCAAAGATAGTACGATCAAGCATTTTTTGGTCTCAAAGGTAAAAGGGAGTCTGAAGCTTTCAATTTACCTACCGCAACTGCTTCTTCTAGTTTCTTTGTTTCCTTGCAGGTTGCCTTCATTCCTGTCCCTCAGCTAGGTGAAACTTGGATCCAGTACCTCAGCCACCTGGACAGAGAAGTCCAGCCACTTTCCTTCTCCTCTGAGGAAAAAAAATGTTTCTTCAGAGTATGTCAGCATCCATATCCCAGGAGACCAGGAAAAGTCAGACCCAAAGCATTGTTTCACTTAAAAAATGGTCAGCAGGGGGTGGAGCCAAGATGGCAGAGTAGAAACAGCACTTCCAATGTGCTCTGCCCCACACAACTTCCAAACAAGGTGAAAGGGGACTCTGAACAGCTCCTGGAGCCCCAGCACCCACAGAACAACACAGAGAAGCTAACCTCCCGCTGAGGAGAACCCAGCAGTCCCGCAGGAAGCGGCCAGCATAGTGCTCTGAGAGTAGGCAGCACAGTGTGCTGGGAACCGACAGCACAGAACTCTGGGAACTGAGCACAGGCCTGAGTGAGCCACGGTTTTAGCCCCAGGGTGGCCGGGCCAGCAGCCAGCTGGAGGGACCCCAGAACACCAGCAGCTGTAGCGATTCCAGAATTATCAGCACAGATATTCCTAGGACAAAGTGAGAGGTTAGTGCCCTAGGGACTTTGGGACCAGTATTTGAGGAACATGTTGGCTTCCTCCCCTGGGGGAGAAAAGCTGCTGAAGAAACATGGCACAGAAGCCATTTTGCAGCATCACTGGTGGCTCTAGCTCCTGGTCTGCAAACTGTAGAGAGATCCAGCAATCAGTCTGGGGATTAATCGCTCTTGCTTTAAACTGCCTGGATCTGGATTGTGGTCTGGGGGGGAAGTTTGGGGTGGGTATCCAATTTGCCAGAGCGGGTGGAGGCTTTACAGAGGCCACCCAACTGGCAGAAGTTGTGAAGACCCCACGTTTGGGCGGAAGCTCTCCTGTCTGGTGGCAGAGTCCTACTGTGGCAACAAGCCCCCAAATCAAGTAATTAATGGCAATATGCCTAGGCAAAAGAAACAAAATAAACAGAAAAATTCAACATTGGACTCCTATTTTAGGGGCAAAGAGGATCAAAGCGTGGAGGAGGATTGTGAGGTCAGAACTCCTGCACCAAAAGCCCCAAATGAAAATACAAGCTGGCTACAGTCCACAGAGGATCTTAAGAAGCAGATAAGAGAAGTAGGGGAAAAATTGGGAAGAGAAATGATAAAGATGCAAGAAAAGTATGAAATGACAGTCAACAGCACCTTAAAAAATAGACTAACTCAAATGGCAAAAGAGGCTCAGAGAGGCAATGAGGAGAAGAAAGACAAATTTGCCAGATGGAAAAAGAATCTCAAAAGTTCACTGAGGTGATTCATTCCTTCAGAGTTAGACTGGAACAAATGGAAGCTAGTGACTTTATGAGAAATCAAGATGCTGTTAAACAGATCCAAACAAATGAAAGAATAGAAGACAATGTGAACTATCTCATGGAAAAAACCACTGACCTGGAAAACAGATCCAGGAGAAACAATTAAAAAATTATTGTACTACCTGAAAGCCATGATCAAAGAAAGAACCTAGAAATCATCCTTAAATAAATTCTCAAGGAAAATTGCCCTGATGTTTCAGACCCAGAGGGGGAAATAGAGGTTGAAAGAATCCACAGATCACCTCCTGAAAAAGATCCCAAAAAGAAAACTCCTAGGAATATTATAGCCAGGTTCCAGAAC